>OX439379.1:12529578-12823603 GCA_949319315.1 Zelleria hepariella
AAATGGACGCAGCAATTAGCCGAAAACGATCGTTTTATAAATTCCAACCCAATTTTCCGAGTTGCAGAGACATTTTCCACATATTAAAGGGTATTGTAGCATTAGAAGGGTGCATGCTTAATCGGCTTTGCTGAGTGCGAAATTGTATGGAATCGAGTACCTACTATAAAAGATAAAATGTAACTTCGCCTTGAGTTGTCACTTTACTTAGCTTCGTCTTCACGTGTCGAAAGCATCGCCCCTTCTTGCACTTTGCGCACCCAGAATATCGCAACTTTGGTGCATCAGGGCAGGCATAATGAGTATTTAATGTGAGTGTAGGGCCACTAGAAATCTACATAAAATAAATGGACGTCCGGTGGGCAGACTGCCGACCCCAGGGGTTGATGATAATTGAACGAGCGAGCGAAGCGAGAGAAGTTCTCCGAGTCTACTGGAACAATCCGGCGTTTGTATATATGTATGTATGTTTGTATGTATGTTTGTATGTTTGTATGTATGAATGTTCGTTCGACGATAACTTGAGTAAATTTGGTCGGATCGTTATGAAATTTGGTCGAGGGTTTGACGAGATATTGGGTTGTACAGTTTATATGCAAAGCGCGCGCGCGCCTGGGTGAATGGCATAAGCAAAGTTACACATCTTTTACTGGAGTCGCGAGTTCAAAGTTCGGGGCTAACCACTAATACTAGTGGTTCGCCCCAAACTGTGAACTCGCGACCCCATATAAAATTAACAACCCCATATCTCGGCAACCCCTCGACCGATTTGGCCCATGTTCAAACTAAAAATTATTTTAATTTAATTTACCCGCGTACCAAATTTCATAACGATCCGACCAAATTTACTCAAGTTATCGTCGAACGAACATACATACATACAAACATACATACATACATAACATACATACAAACGCTGGATTGTTCTAGTAGACTCGGAGAACTTCGCTCGCTTCGCTCGCTCGTTCAATGAAAAAGGGAAAACGGTGAACAAGACATTGCAAGGGACCGGGGATGTTGGAATGACTGAGAAAAGCCTTATGCCCAATGAGGACCGCCAGTTGTCGGGTCCAAATGGGCCAATAGCCGGCTGGCTTTCTCCAGTGGTATAAAACTCGCTGGTGCCCCGATCTGAAGTCTATCACGCATACAGCCTGGGAAGAAAGAAATACACAGAGTTTATTTAATTATAGTGGGCCTAATTAACTAGTGGTTCGCCCCGAACTATGAACTCGCGACCCCATATCTCAGCAACCCCTCGACCGATTTGGATCATGTTCGAACTTAAAAATTCTCTTTGTCTCATTTACCTGCCTACCAGATTTCATAACGATCCGACTAAATTTACTCAAGTTATCGTCGAACGAACATTCATACATACATACAAACATACATACATACAAACATACAAATGCCGGATTGTTCAAGTAGACTCGGAGAACTTCGCTCGCTTCGCTCGCTCGTTCAATTAGCTGGATATTATAGACAGATGAAATAAATTACCTGTCTGTATTTGAAGAGCGTCGTTTCAAATGGCAACTTATCCAACCAGCAACATAATATTATGTTTAGTTGCGTCTTGATACAACACAACTGCTGTATTACTATCGTTTTGAAACAAGTAATTGTAGTTGTAGAGAATTGTATCTAGGGAAATTATAATTCGTAGCAAAGTGAAAATTTGTTCTGTCTTGTTTTGAAACGAAGCTCTACTTGTACTCTACAGGGCATGTGAAGAAAGACTTACATATTATTATAGTTAGAGAGCTGGTGACCAATCGAGATATTTTTTCGTACAAGGCTAGGAGTTGGTAGGCTGATAGAGTAGACTTCGCTGAGTCTGGGAAAAATATTTTTTTGGCACGGTCGCGGTTGAAATTAGATTTTTTCGACTTTGAAAGTTTAAATGTATGGGTGCAGTATATTTTTTTTGTCGTACAAGGCTAGAAACTTCTAGGTTAGTTGTTGAGACTCCGTTGCACAAGAAAATATTTTTTTTTTTGCCTAGCGTGGTTGAAAGTTTAATTTTTATAAGCCAAAAATTCACACTTTCTAGGTTATAAAAAAGAATATTTCTGCCGCGTTTGGCTAGTAATAAATAGTGATTTCGTGATCAGCGGAGACTAAAAAGGCAGTCTAAAAACTCCCAGCCTTGTAGTCAAAAAAGAAATGACTCAACCCATACATTTAAACTTTCAAAGTCGAAAAAATCTAACTTTCAACCGCGACCGGACCAAAAAAATATTTTTCCCAGACTCAGCGAAGTCTACTCTATCAGCCTACTAACTCCCAGCCTTGTACGAAAAAATATCTCGATTGGTCACCAGCTCTCCAACTATTATTACAAAAGCAGGGCTCGTCCCGCGGCTCCGCTGGGCGGCCCCGCTGTCTAATTAAGGAAAAGGGAATGTAAAATAAAATAAAATATCAAGGTAAACGTTTTGTTTCCACCTCCAATGAAAACGTTTCGCCGGTGCAAAAGTATAATTGCCTGGGTACCATTTTGGGAGCCGAAAGGTGCTCTGTGGGTTCTAATTCTCGCGCTTGGTACGTCGACTAAGATTCTGTAACGGCCATTTTTGGATTCCCGGTTAAAATGCTTTGACAGGATTATTCGACTGTATTGAACGAGCGAGCGGAGCGAGAGAAATTCTCCGAGTCTACTTAAAAAATTCGGCGTTTCTTTGTTTGTATGTTTGTTTGTATGTATGTTTGTTCAACGATAACATGAGCATCGTCGTTCGGAACGTCATGAAATTTGGTAGGCGGGTAAATAAATAAAAAAATGAATTTATAAGTTTGAACATAAGCCAAATCGGTCGAGGTATTGCCGAGACATGGAGTCACGAGTTCACAGTTCGGGGTGAACTACTACAGGGTGCAATCGAATTTGATAGCGTAACTTTAAGTTGGCTATCTAATGATCACTACAAACAACTTGCACTAGGTGGCAAAAAAAAATGTGCCAAAAAAATATCAGCTGTTCCATATATTTGATGTAGTACTGAGTCTACCCTATGTATGGAATTATATTCTTATTTCAATTAATTAAAAAATTACCATGTTTATGATGTTCATAGTTAATAAGTTATCTGCATTCAATGTAAATAACTAAAGTACGCCTTTTGGCAAAACATAGAGGACATACCATTTTTGATCACCTATTTATAAGTTATACCTATGTTTGACAAATAAATAAATTCTATTATATTCTATGGAACAGCTGATATTTAATTCGCTCAATTGTTTTTGGCACCTAGTAATTTTTTTTTAGTAATCAGTAGCCTACTCAGTAGCCTACTTTAAGTTCCGCTAGAGAATTCGATTGCATCCTGTAGTATAATTTGGTTTCAGTGATGTGGTTTGTTTGTGAGTGTTTTCTTTTTTCCGCCTATTTATTCAAAGGAGCAAGCACGCTTTAAGTAGAATAAGAATAATTCAAAGGTAAACCTCACTCTACGTTATATTTTATTTCGTTCAGCCATTTACTTTCGACTAATCGTGTTTGCAGATTTGTTTTGAGAGCAGAAAATTATTTCTTTTCATCTCAATTTTTCTCATAACGGTAAAATAATAATACGTTTTCTAAAATTACCTTTGTTTAACTTTTGTGTCGTTGTGGCTTTGGAAAACAACCTGGAGTTCGCCCCGAACTTTGAACTCGCGAGTGTAACTTTTTTCTAACACCATTCGCGCAGGCGCATTGCATATTAACTTTACAAGAATATAATATAATATTATTTATTGCACTACAAAACATTTTAAGGACAGACAGTATTCAAAACCGTATTTGGCTCATGCAAGTTGTACTTACATTTTATGACGATCCGACTTTTACTCAGAATCAGAATCAATTGTTTTTATTCAATATGCCATAAATACATGATTTACATTGAACGTCAAAATATTATATAGGTAAAAAAAAAGTATATAAATCAGATACTTATGACAGTTCGGTGCTTATTACTATCTAATACTAAGTATCTAGCTACTTTTTTTCCTCCAGCTTCACTAGCTCTGATCGTTCTTGGAGAAGAAGCATGGTAAATAAACTCCAAGGATCTCGTGCTTAAAAAATAATACATTGGTCATCTCCCATGCTCGGAAAGTACGCTGTTACTTTAAACATGCGATCGTAGAGAACACCGAATCCTTGATCGAAGGTAGAGAAGATCATTTTTAAACCACTTGGTATTTTTGTGCGTTTCGAAATTTGAACTCGACGGCCTAATAAAAAAATATAAGGAACTCCTTCAACTATTAGCGTTGCCTAGCAATGGGTTGTTGATTTTATGACACTTCAAGAAGACACGATTTGTAATCAACAACCGGTTGCTAGGCAACGCTACATACTCCTTTGTGAAGAAGCAAATAAGAAGGAAACTCATTTCACTAACCTCTATGTAGGTACCTACCTACCTATGTCTATTGTTTGTCACGCATGGCTAACAAAATCATTTCCTCCATTCATTTCATATGAGATGAAAAGTTTTGTGTTTCGCTACGCTACACTACGCGCGTGGCTCAATTTTAGAAACCTTCGCTAGCTCGGTATTCAATACAAGCACTCGCCGCAAACAATAATTTTGCATTTTTGCATAACAAATAACTATTGTAATGCAGGTTACTTAAAAAATAACACATTGGTAAGTGTGGTGATCGTTTGCTGAACTGGTTTAGTGCCAGACTTCTTTGTCATTTAGATAAATCATTTATTCTGTAATAGGCCTTTTGGCACAACGTGTGCCTTAGATATTTGTTTAATCGGCCCTCTGGTAAACTTAGGATGTTGGGATCTTATTATAGAAGCGTATACAGTTGCCGAGAAATGGGCTCCTAGCCTTCTTAAGCCTAAGAGTTGGAATTGTAGGCTTGTGCTTATTCCTAGTATTTATATTATGATAGCTACCTAATGTATCGAACTCTGCAATATGTTTTTTAGCATAAACAATGTTGGCGTAGATATACTGACTTGCAACTGTCAGGATGTCAAATTCTTTGAAAAGTTCTCTTAACGACACTCTACTACCTAGTCTATAGATAAATCGGATGGCTCTCTTCTGAAAGATGAAGATGCTCTCAATATCTGCTGCCCGACCCCATAGTAGTAAGCCATTATGACATAATACTATGGAAGTAACTAAAGTAGACAAGCCTAGCAGTTGCGATGTCAGTCAATTCCCTGATCCTTTTTACAGCATAAGCTGCAGAACTGAGCCTATGAGATAATTTTACAATTTGAGGGCCCCATTGAAGCTTTGCATCAATAGTGATGCCTAGAAATACAGTTTCTTCTACCAGTTCTAATTTATCTTTTCCTAGTATAATATTGTTTTCTACCTGTATCACATTCGGTAGGGTAAACTTTATACATTTTGTTTTTTTTAGAATATAACAGTAAATTATTGGCTGTTAACCAATCTAATACACGTGAGAGAGCAGTAATTTCATCACTTAGGTCATCTTCTTGACTCCTTATTTTAAAAATAAGTGACGTGTCATCAGCAAATAATACTATCTCAGACATGTTCTTCACCATATGTGGCAAATCATTAATGTAAACAAGGAATAGAAACGGTCCTAAGATGGATCCTTGCAGAACTCCTACTCCTACTCCTGGGAACCCGCAGACTGTGAACGATTTATGTCAGCTTTTTGAACCCTCCTTTCCAAGTATGATCTCATTAGTTTTAAGCCTTTCCCCTTTACCCCGTAGTATTTTAATTTTATGAGAAGTGTTTCATGGTCTACACAGTCAAATGTCTTTGAAAGGTCACAGAATACGCCTATAGCATCTTTCTTATCTCCCCACGCGCTATAAATGTGCCTAACTAACATCACTCCCGCATCCGTCGCTGAGCGTCGTTGAGCAGTTTATCGTCGAACGAACATTCAAATATACACACATACATACAAACACCGGATTGTTCCAGTAGACTCAAAGAACTTCTCTTGCTTCGCTCGCTCAACAATTTATTGCACAAGAAATAACACAATAACAGACTACTGAGCAAATACCCTATGAATTCACTCTCGCTGGCTCAGCGGCCCAAAGTGGAACGCTGGCATCCGCAACGAAAATACTTTTGTTCACTTAGTATTTGGACTCATATCTTCTTTGTTGGCGGTTAAAATCCGCCGGAGTTAAAATTTTTAGATTAAGGGTGGTATTAATAGTCATATGAGATCACCTATTTGAGCTCAATCTCGAGTAGGTGAACTCAGAAAGGTGAAATGCGAATGTCAAGCCTTGGCTAATGTCAATCTTGAGTAGCTGTCAGCATATTGATAGACACTATCTTGAGATTGACATTGACATTAGCCATGGCTTGACATTAGCATTTGACTTTTCTGAGATCACCCACTTGGGTTCGAGCTTGAGATGACGATGCCACCCTTAGTATTTGCACTCATATCTTCTTTGTTGGCGGTTGAAATCTGCCAGAGGTTAGATGTTTCAGTGCGAAAGATTTTCAAACACGTTAATAATACAACGTGTTACAAAACATCCTAACTCTTTTTACAACGTACTGGTCAACAGGATGTAAATACTGTAAAAAAAAGTTTTTGTTTCATAACTTTTTTGTTTTTGGTATTAGCTCATTTAAATATATGTTTGTGTGTGTAGGTGCATTTGCATAGCTTTAAGTTGTTAGAACATTGTGAAATTCAATGAAAACAAAATAAAAAAAACACTTCTCTCCAGCCACAGCGTTACATTTTATTAATATAAAAATTAACGGAACGAATAAAGCAAAAACAAAATAGTCCTTATCACCGGGTGCTATTCTTCTTCTTAGCGTGGCAAAACCGATACTTTAATCTAAACTGTTTTGGCCCAGAATTTGGCAACCTGAGTTGCGCCGTCACTAGCCGTCATGAGGTCGGATGCTATTACCCTGTAAAAAGAGTTAAGATCTTTTGTAACACCTTGTATAACTTGTCAAAAATTTACACGGTACCTACGACGGGTCCCCAAATCGTTTATCCCGGGGTCGTGGGGCTCGTACATTCATTTGCGCGGTTGGTGGACGTAATCCGTGAACAGTGATGGATTGCTCACCCCGGCACAGACCGCGTCACAGACGTGTCTTTTGTTGTGGTTAGGGATGGGCCCACATGGCAACACCAACATTAAGAAATATTTGGTTGCCATAGGAATATTCTTCTTGTCCGACGGAAGTATCGCCAATGTAAAGTAAAAGTAAAAAGGTATTTTATTTCCGTAAAAAAAATAACAACACTGCGAATCCTACACTAATAAGGGTGGAATTAATAGTTGTCTGAGATCACCAACTTGAGCTCGATCTCAAGTAGGTGAACTCAAAAAGTTAAATGCTAATGTCGAGCCTTGGCTAATGTCAAACTTGAGTAGCGGTCAGCATATTAATAGACACTATCTTGAGATTGACATCGACATTAGCCAAGGCTGAGAAGATACGTTTATTTGGATATTTACGAGATTTTAATTAAATAGAGATAAGACTAACCTAATAAATAATCTAAAAACAGGCTTTACATCAGCATTTTACTTTTCTGAGATCACCTACTTGAGTTTGATCTTGAGTCGACGACTATTCATGCCACCCTAAGTATCGTCGGATTCAGATAGTTATGTCTAATAATGATAATTTAGTGTAGGCAACTTATTTTATATGCCAGCTGTACCACTGCGGATAGCTGTATACGGCTACACGTTGCTAGCTCTTTTTATCCGCAATACAAGCGCGAAAATCCAACAAAAGTGGCTGTCTCCGAGTGCCACCTACACTGTACGAAGGCGCTTATTGAAAATAAACTAACGACGTCATCGAGAAGAAAATTATGACGTCACGAAACGCGGGGTACCCGCCGCGAATGCACGGCACGGTGTCTTTAATTAAAAGGAAACAGACCCACTCTAGGGAGGAATTTCTAGCCAAGTAATGAATATTATTGGAGAAAACAAGCCTGGTAATGGAATTCTCGAGGAATAAATAGAAGACTCAGGCCCCGCGTCGACCTACATGCCTTGAAAATTATAAATATTTTCCTTAGAATTAAATAGCAAAAGTATATTAAGTTTATGAATGGAAATATTGCGCGAGATTTCAGTTCGAGTCGTAGCAGTTGCCTACGGCGTAGCTCGTATAAACAGCGTAGCACGCCTACGCCTGCCACTGCGTTCATAGGCCCTACGCGATATTATAGCTCGTCTAAGACCCGGTTTCTGGATTGAGAATTTGGCTAAGCAAATACTTAACTATCGTTCTGCCACGCTCTTTTGTGAGAAATCTGCAGAGGCAGAACGATATTAAAGTACTTGCTTAGCGAAATTCTCAATTCAGAAACCGGGCCTAAGGCCCGTAAGATCAATCACAGTTTAAACTCAATCCATAGATTAAACCTCGCATTTTGTATGAAAGTTAATTGACAGATAGGGTTTAATCTAGCCTGTTTGGTTTAAACTGTGATTGAACTTACGGGCCTTGAGCGGTGTATCACGCCTACGCCACGCCACTTGAGTCGTAGTTCCTACTATAATAAAGACCATCGTTGTACTTGAAATATTAATCGAAAAAATTACCGAAAGGAAACATTCAGGAATCAATAATATAAGTAAAACTGCATTCAAATATGTTTTTATTAAAGTAAAAAAAAAACCTTTGCACTACTTAAGTTCAACCGGGAAATGAGACACTAAAAATAACTATTCTCCTGACTACAAAAATTACCAATCATACAACAGTCATCAATCATCAAAACTTTCAAAGTCAATCTACCCATATATCTAGCTGAGCTGAATCGATTACGCCGAGATACCTACTTAGTTAGAGCATGGGCTGCGGCAGTGAGCCACAGAACAAAGGAGAAGACAGACAGACGTTGGAGCCGATCAAATTACGCGAAACAATGACTTAGATTCAACGATCCCCCATTCAGCTGAGCTGTGTTGTACTGACACACGGGATCACACAGGGGGCAAATTCTCGGGAATCTTGCATTCGACACATCTCGAAGGAAAAATCTCATTTTGCGGCAAATGTCTCATCTCCTATTCTCACGAAGCGCTCATAGCCTAGGTTGTACTAGCCATTCTTAATCGATTGGCAAAGTTAAGCAACAACGGGCGCGGTCAGTCCATGGATGGGTGACCGCTAGTGGCAATAATATCTGAGCGCTTCCGTGCTTCGGAAGGCACGTTAAACCGTTTGTCCCGGTTGTTGTTGATTAATGACAATCGTTAAGCCATGTCAGAGACCCTTTGGGTGGCCTAAAAACTCTGACACCAGCGGTGGCCACTACCTCATACGATTACCTACCTACCTCACGAAGTCACCCTCGACATAAGGCACGAGATTTCTGCGAGATGTTTCCTTTTTTTGCTCGACAAGACTCGAGTGGTCGGGAGCATTCGAGATCGAAATGACATGAGATTTTTCCTTCGAGATGGTGTCGAATGCGAGATTTCCGAGAATTAGCCCCCTGGTTCTGAACAGCGCGTTGTGTTATCCCTACCTTCATAAACAGTGCGGTGGCATACATGACATACTGATAGTGTCAGTGCAGTGTGTAATAAATAAATCACTAGACAATTTTAAATAACAACCAACCATGTTTGTTATGTGGGTATTAGGTTTAAGGTTTAGGTTTAATTAGTGTCTTAAGATAGGTAAGTGCTGAAAACCAGCGTCGTCAGGAAACGTGTACCTAGTTCACAAAACTGACGACACATGCTGAGCACTCCACCAAATTAAGTTTAATGTTGCACATAGCCAATAAGTATTTATGTACACAAATTAAGTTTAATGTTGCACATATCCAATAAGTATTTTTGAAATTACTGTTAACTTTTTTTTGTGTTCTTTGGTAATAAATGTCTTTTATCTTTATCTTTATACTGACAGTCAACGCAGAGCTAGAAATACTGAACATAATAATATGAGAGTCCTGGGGTTGTAGAAATGCACTAAGAAGTATTGTTTTTGCAAATTAACCCCTGATGTTGGTTAAAGTAAGTTTGTTGTGTCGCTTAAAGGTTTGTGGGCATAAACATGTTCTTGTAAACAGTTTGGTTTTTGTGGTACAGGGCCCGGAAAGCAATTTAGCTAATTCGCGTTTTTTTGCTGAAAAGTAGCATTAATCATCTTTTGACATTGGTTGACACGGAAAAATCCACTCAGTGATTTTTTTTATGTAGCCTGTATAGTGTCCCAGGCAGGGCAAAGGCCTCCCCCCTCTCAGCCCAGATTTTACGGTCTTGAGCCACCTCCGACCACTCCGGCAAGAATTTGTTTAGATCATCTCGCCATCTTCGTCTTGGCCGGCCTCGTCTGCGGTATCCGCCGCTTGGCACTCACTCGGTGGCTTATCACCAAATAAGTCTGCTGATGAACATCAAATGACTTTACTACACTAACACCAATCGAAGCGCGAAAGAAGCAATTTGCGGCCCAGCATAATAGCGGGAAGCAATATCGCCGCGCAGTCCCTTGGAAGGCCCCGTGCATAAGGTGTAGCGTTTTATTTGGCAACGTAACACGTACGGGGGCACACGAGCCAAGAAAGCCACAGGGGCGTATCTAGATTGACTAAAGCGACCCGTGATCAAGTTGGCGCGTTACTGAGGGCGCGAAATGTGACGCTTTTTACACCGAAACCTAACCTAACAGAAATTTGGTCGTTCTCGGAGAGGATAAGGATATCTAAGATTTCTCGGATGTATAGGTCGTCATTCCGTAGGTTTCTTCGGGTTCGATATAAGTTTTCATTTCACTTTACCACTTTACACTTTAATATTCCATTCAATTTATTATTGTGTGTATGAAGCTTAGTTTGATCATAATATTTAGAGCTAGACTATAAAACAAAGCCTCATATAATCCGTGCGGAATGAGAATGGGATGCGACCTTTTGGAACTGAGACGCGCGCGGTAAGCAAACTCGCGCCGATGCAACCTTGTCAAAGTAAAATACAGTAGGTTTTCGATTGACTTTGACAAGGTTCCATCCCATTCTCATCCCGCGCGCATTATACCCACCACAGGCTTGCCCCGTGGCGACTCCCCTGCAGCCGCGCCTGAATATGTAGGGGGGTCGCATCCTACCCGCCACAAGCCCGCTGCGGTACCGCCGGCGAATTTATGAACCGGCGAGGCAGATCTAGCCTCCACTACAATGGAAGTTCCCCAATAAACACCTTACACTGCCGCTTTAGCAGGGGCTAAGTAACCGCCCGCAGAACCTAAACAGCGTTGTACAACGCTCGGCAGCGGCGTGACGCGCGAAAGGAACGTAAGCCCATTCTCTAGGGAGGCGGCCTGCTCAAATATTAAGTTTCGTAAGAATTTTAAATTAGGGGCATTAGGCGTGGCGTCTCGGCGAAATTTAATATTAATAACGCTATCCGAGTCACAAAGTATCGAACGGAGCAGAAGACCATCGCGCGATAATGTTACATCGTATGAAATTGGCTTATTTTTTCATTACTTACTACTGATTACTGCCTAGACGTCCATGTGGACATCTAGGCCGATTCATTGGTGGTAGTTGGAAATACAAGGAACAAAAATATTTCCATAGTCAGTTATAAGGGAGTGTCGCCTTTATTGGTATGGCGAAATTACGTGTGTAGACCTTTCAACGAATAAAATTAAGTGGTTTTTCAATAGGCACCATGTTCCTCGTTTTTTTCATACAACCAGCGAACTACTCTACAATTAAAATCAGAATATTATATACTGTACTAGAATAACATTGGTGCACATACCATTGTGGTATTTGTGGTGAGTCTGGTTTTTTTTTTTTTTTTTGCCGGCCTCGGTTGATTATTTATATAACCCAAAAATTTACTATTTACACTTTCCCAGACTCAGCGAAGTCTACTACCAACTCCCAGCCTTATACGATAAAATAAGTCGAATGTTCACCAGCTCTCCAGCTATGAATTGCGGGCCCTCTGACCGTTCAGCGCTTTGTGGCCAACTCAAGTTGTCTGGGTGGGGGCGAAACAATGAATTTTTAATAGTTATCCTCCCAGCGCGAGGCAATTAATGTAATGAGGTATTGAGCTTAGAGCCTGGGCCCCGGGCCCAAGCGGGAGTTACACGCCCAACGAGGGCTATCGCGCTCAGATGTGCCGCTAGGGGCGCTGGCGTAGCGCGAGGTCAAAAAATGACACTGTTTGTATGGGCTATGCGGGTTTATTTCTAATTAGAATGATAATGACGATAATAGTTGTTTTCTCGCTACTAACTACTGCTTTGAAAGTTTTATCTTTCGAAAAATTGTGTCCAACTTTTTATTCGAACAAAACGGGGCTTGCAAGCTGTGTTTTATTAGTGGAGTTTTAAGGTAGGTATTAATATGATTTTACTCAAAAAAGCTCGTAATGTGGTCATTAATTCGACAACCTTCTTTGAGCAAAGGAGGACTTGCGGGCTACTTTGATTAGGCGCCAGAAAAGTTGTATGGAATTTCATTAATGTCGTGTTTTGCGGCCAGAAAAACTGTATGAAAATCCATTAATGTCGAGTTTTGTTTCAAAAATAGAACTCAAAAGTCTGGCACAAAAAGTATTTATTTAGAATTTGGCTGTTTGGGTGCTGGCAGTCTACAAATTGCATAGAAAAAAAAAGCGCGGCCATATTGTTTTCGCGGCTTCGCGCGTTGTTCGAAGTGATTTTTTCTGTGCGTGCTGTTTTTGTTGTAAATAAAAGTGAACTCTTCGAGCAATTAATTCTCCGAGTCAATGTGTTTAACAACGCCGAACATAAAAAGGAAGCGAAATAAGATATTTAAAGGTACCTATTGCCACCGAAGTCAAAGGAAAAATACAAGTTTATCTACGAAAAGTTTGCGGAATGGAAAATCAACAAAAAGTAAACCAAGACAAAAGGTAAGCTGGTTCTATTTAAATTACTCGCATTGTTTGAGTAAAGCACTATACAAGCCTTGGTCCGCAATGAGTGCGCTTCTGGCCACGCTATGATGGCCTCGAGCTTAGCTTAGCTACGCTCTCGGCCCTCAAGTTTGGTCATCATTGCAGCCCTTGCTGGCCGCGCTATAAAGGCCTCGACCTTCGGTCTCGGCCTTCATTCCAGCTTGTCCATCAAGGGCTGCAATACTGACCGCACTGTGAGGGCCTTGAGCTCCGCTATGCTGCGCTCTGTCGGCCATCAAAAGCGCGCCAGAAACGCACTCATTACAGATCGCGGCAGTAATGTACTATTAATGAAGGTAACCTTTTTTTGCGTACTAACTTAAGAAATACCTAACATTAAGAGCTATTCTTCATGGCCTTACTAGATAGTGGCGCCAACTAGTGAACACTAAAACGATGGCCCTCATTGAAACCTCAGAAACAGTAAATGGCTCAAGCGCTCAGAGTTGCACTAGAAGTAAAGCGACATCGGGCGCAGTCAGTCTATGGATGGGTGACTGCTAGTGGCAATATCATTATGGGCGCTTCCGTGTTTCGGAGGCTATTAATTTTATATTAATTTAAAAGGTTTAAGCCATGTGAAAGGCCCTTTGGGCGGCTTAAAAGCTCTGACATGCTTGTTATATAGTTATATAAGATCATACAGTATGGAAACATCGCCACTAAATAAACTAGTAGTTCGCCTCGAACTGTGAACTCGCGATGAATTTTACAACCCTATAATTATCTTGACATCCCCGAGGGGGACGAATTCAATACGATTGAGGATTGCATACGCTGGGCGATTTGGCTCATATTCGTACCTAAACAATACTTTTCTCTCATAAAATTTAATTTCATACTCGAGTTACCGTTGAAAAAAAACATTCATACATACAAACCCCGGGCTGTTCAAGTAGACTTGGACAACTTCACTCGCTCGTTCAAAAAAGTCGTATCGAGTGTCTTGCATAATTAAAACTTCGTTTCCTTTTTCTGTTTATTGTTTATTTTTCTATTTATTTCGGGAAAGCTGACTAGTTTCGGAAATCTAAACGAATTTGCAATGATGGATAGACGGGGGCGGTAAATGGGCATTGATCAGTGAGGCATCGATTGTCGTAAATTGAAAACCATTTCGAGGAATAGGGATACTGATTACTATTAGGGGTTTAAATAAGTAAAATTAAAACGGATTATTAATATTTATCGCCAAAAATGTGTACTTCATTTTTCTTTCGATGACGTCATCATAGCTTCTAATGCGGTAGTTCCATTGCCGTCAAATATTTAAAAAAATACATTCGTGTCAAATAACTAAGAAAATAACCGTCTTGTTGACTTGACACTGACATTTTGTCAAACTTCAAGATATTTTTATTTTTTAAAAGCATGAATGAATGCAATGAACTTAGTTCATAATGCCAGTGGTGACGTCATACACAAAACTTTTAGAAATTTTAAATTAATTAATAAAAAAATATTTACATAAAAAAATAAGAAAATATTCAAATAAGTTTCGATTTATAGAATAAAAAATAGGATTTGACGATTCCCATTGTCCTGAAGGTCTCATCATTAAATAATATCAGTGGACCTACCATACAAAAAAAACCAGTGTAGAGCTGTATTATACCTACTTTACATCCAAATTTTCAGGACAACAATATGGAGCATGGTTATTTTCCGAAGTTCTAAATGAGGTATATTTTTAAACCTAAATAGTAGTACTCTACTTTATTCTACAGAAACTTTCTTCTTGACTCGTGTATGCCATCGTAAATAATTTAGACAAAGAAAAGAAGAAAATATATACATTTTCTTTAGGGCCTACCTGCCTGGCGTTCATTATTATTTGATTACGTAGTAGATGGTTGGCGGATCCCTTTTTTTACCGCGCTGTCTTAGATTGGGACCACACGTTACTCGGCACATAATATAATACAGGGTGTTAAAAGACCGCCAACAGACCCGAAAGCTACGCATACTAGACACCAAAACAAAGTACTTTTTCGATAAATTATTGCTGGGAAATGATTTTGGTTTTTTAAGTTATAATTTTGAAAAATATTTTATCACGCAATGGACATGTAACGCACAGAAGTCATGTGGCGCAAGCGTAGGTATCATTTTATGTTACTTAAGCTTGAAGTGCCTATGTTTAGAATACATTGCGGGTTACAATTTTAAAGTCGTTTTTTTAAAGAAATATTCATAATTTTGATATGGCTTCTTGAGAAGGTATGTTAAGAACAAGACACTGAATACATTTCTGCAAAAAAAAGTTTTGAAAAGTCCGACTTTGAACCTCATTATCTCGGAAACCGTTGATTTCCCAGGCATAGTTCCTTGGGCAAAAATGTTCCTTATGATGAGGACAATACGTAGTTTCCCGCTTTGTTGGCGGTCTTTTAACACGCTGTATTGGGACCAGTATATGTTTTAACCCCTTGGCTCGTGAAGGGCTTATAATTTTTTTTCAGTGGTATATACTAATCAATAAACAAAAAGAAAAAGTGTGTGAAAGACCTCTCTTTGTATAATATGTGTGTGTGTGTGTGTGTGTGTGTGAGAGAGAGAGAGAGGGTGTGTGAGGATAAGTGTGAAGCTGAGGGTGTGCAAGGGTGTGTACAATACCAAAGAAGCTCAGAAACCATACAGTTATTAGGACTATTAGGCCATGCTAGTTTATACTGGAGCGTACATATTTTTATTCGGCAAACTAGTTCTGCCTAGGCTATACCAGTTTATCCTTACGAGCTACAGCTAGACTAATTTGGCCAAGGCTATACCGGTTTATCCATACGAGCTTAGGACCAACTGATTTGGCCTAGGCGAAACTAGTTTGTCCTGAAATCGGGTTTGATTATAACACTATATTAATTGAATATTTTTATTTACGCAAAAATCGCCAACCCGCATTGAGCACGCGTGGTGATTAAGCTCGAACTCTCTCTCTGAGCGAAGGCCTTTGCCCAGCTAGTGGGACATGTACAATTGTACAGGCTACATCTTACTTTTTTTTTATTTGCGTCCGCGGTCCCAAATATCGTGGTCCCAAACCGAGACGTGCCTACCCGCGCGGGTTCCACAATACAGGTGTTCTTACTTATCTCGCTCGGAGGGAGGAAGGGGAAGTGGGTCGGGAAACATAAACATACGGCCGTGTTTCTTATGCGGAGATGAGATTTGAGGTTTATAATTTTTTGTTTTCGCTAAAGAAGGTGGAAAATTGAGGAAAAACGTTGTCCTTTTATAGCTTTTAGGGGTTGCTTTCTCTTTTTCGCGTTCTTTCGGGACTGTGATTGATTTTGGCCCATTTACTAGGCTGGGTGGGAGCCAAAAGTAAATGGGTAGCTGGATATTTATAACATGAACCATGCGGAATAATTATTATGGCCGCTTAGGTTCCTATCCAAAGTTTCCTTGCCCTGCTACCGGTAGGCGAAATTAGTGAAACGATGAATCTATTGATAATAATCTCGTATAGGCGAAAGGGTATTTCTACAAAAGTGCCTAAGATGACTAATTGCAACAAATTTTGCTAAAACTTTGCATAAATTCATCGTACACACGACAGCAAGTTGACCCTGACACGCTAGCACTCTACTCGGTTACGTTACGGGTGACTTTACAACAAAAGAAAGTGTACACAGTGTGTGTGTAGTCTGACGTTTGTACAAGATAAAATCGTTGCTCAACCTGCACGCCTACTTTCTGCCACCATTAAGGCGCTGTGCATAGTGAATAGCCCGCGCGCCAAGAAAAATGCACAAAATCGAGTCCTGTATCAAATACACTAAAAAAATCGTTAATTTTCACATATCAAACCCTAGAATTAGGTGAGACCTATCTAAAACAGCTAGTTTAAAAAAAATAGGCGGCGCACTTTTTTTCAAGCACAATATCTTCAAAAAGTTTATGAATCTCAACACAAAACTGGCTGTTTTAGATAGGTCTCACCTAATTCTAGGGTTTGATATGTGAAAATATTCGATTTTGTGGTGTCTTTGATACAGGAATCGATTTTGTGCATTTTTCTTTGCGCGCGGGCTAACTCACTATGCCCAGCGCCTTAATGGTGGCAGAAAGTAGGCGTGCAGGTTGAGCAACGATTTTATCTTGTACAAACGTCAGACTACACACACACTGTGTACACTTTCTTTTGTTGTAAAGTCACCCGTAACTTAATGTATCGCCAAAGGCCCGTATAGGATAATCCATAAGGGTTACAGTTGCTTGTTTATTAAGCACGACTTATCAACAAGACGACTAGAAAAGTGAACTTAGAAATAAAATAACCCATCTGCGAAAAAAGAATCACAATAAGGCGTAGATTTAAAGCCGAAACGTTCTACCAACTGGGGCACCACTGCTTTTGGCCCAACGTACGAGACACTACAGCGTACGAGTGGTCGCTTCACCCATCTAGTGTGAGTGGACATGCCACTAGACGCTGTATAAATCATGTTTCCTAGATATAAGTGCCTAAGAGAGTAGATGATTGTTTAACTATTTGATACAAGATACAAGACATTTAGATAGATAGATAAATAGATAGATAGAGAACACTTTATAGTACACCAAAAAAAAATACAAGGATGAGAATGATGTATTGAGGGTCTATTGTTTATCGTACTAGATTGGTAATCAGATCATAGATTACGCTTGTTCGCCTTCTTACCCTTGACACGTTGTTCACAACTGGCAGCTTTAATTATAGCTATTTTAATTCCTTGATTTCTCCACTACCACTAATCGGCCAAGTTACGCATGTAGAACATGTACATACATAAGCACATGTTTATACGCGCAATAAGTTGGTACCCTCTTTTGCTCACATGGTCGGGTAAGAAGAGGGCTATTTGCAGCAAAGTCCCCTAATGAGAGATCTGTTAAAAAAGCGCCTCGCAAAAGTAGAAATTATACTAGTTTTTTCGCTCTCTCCGGACCCCATGCCTCAGGCCTACTCTCATACTTCGACCAATTACGACTTGTCTGCATCAGTTTTACTGAAAATTTAGGGTTGGAAGTCTTCTGCTAATCAATGAGCTTCTGCTAATCTGGCTACCGTTTTAGTGCTCTCTAGATGGCGCCACTGTCGAGTAAGGTCATGAAGTATAGCTCTTAAAGTCAGTGTTTCGGACGTAGAAAAAAGGTTAACTTACATTAAAATCATATTATTATTTAATACCTACCACTCTGTGACCATTGTAGTCCAGGCTTTGCTTCTACAAGGTGCAATCGAACTCGATAGTTGAACTTTAAGTAGGCTGTCTACTAATCACTACAAAAAACTTGTAATGGGTGGCTAGTGGCTAATAAATAGACTTCCTACTTAAAGTTCCGCTATCGAATTCGATTGCACCCTGTATAACCCGTGTCATTAAAGAAAACATTTAGGATGGACTTCAAAACACTCGCCCTCTTGCTCTAATTAATACAGTCAAAGCGAGACAACGCTAGGTTTTTAACTCCGTCCTAAATGTTTTCTTTACTGACACGGGTTATAATTTCTTTTTCGGTGTTATCTTCCCATGATATAAATTGGCCAATGTAAACCGAAAAGGCTAGTAAAAAATATATCAATATTTTTTTTTTACAAAATATTTTAATTTAAACGGTGCGCGCTATTGCGAGTTTAAGTAAGACACAGAGTAGGGGCCCGGAAGAATATTACGTTCCGGATCAAGATAAATAATTCATGTTGGAATTAAACAACTTAGCGAAGTTTCCCTCTTAACGATCTCCTCTAATGAAAGTGTTTGCATTTGGATTTATCAAATTAAAGCTGCCACCCCACTTTTCCGTCACAAATTCGACAAGTATTATAGCAGTGCAGTTGGCCCTGTTGTCTACGGTAATATCTAATGTAATATTACACACGGTACGTTCGCCAGTTTTTTTCTTGAACTTGGCTTGACACGCTACCGCGTGTCTAGATTGCGCCACTAGAGTCCGCGCCACATAAGTCTGCAAGTTTAATTTATAACAGTAGTGTTTTCTCCATATAAACGAAGTCCCCGATAATAATGGCACTAGACTTCACTAGAGCATTCATTTTTGGTATCATGTCTAGACCAGCGCCAAAAATACGAGTACATAAAAATGCGTATTTAAAAGTGATGACAAAAGAAGTCCGGTAAAATGATTAAACAATTTAAAATAAAAATAAAAAAACATCGTCCGACATCAAGTAGTTTCTTGTGATTTAAGAGAGGAAAAAAAATTTAAAATCGGATCAGTTTTGAGCGAGGAAAATGGGGAATAGGAAACCTCGATTTTGTAGATTTTCTTCAGGTTGTCCCGTTCGCTCAGTGTTTGAGGGGTAGAGCGCACGCGAGACAGCAACAGATTAGTCAACTGTCTATTCTTTGTACAGTCGGCCACCCTCTAGGATACCCTTTTTTTGTTCGATTGGCGCCCTTATGCCGCGCGCGGTAAGAGCTGCCATGGGGTATCTGTGACTGTGGCCGACCGTACTAGTATTCGCTCTTAAGTATGGCAGGACCTCGGACCTCTCTTTCTCACTTTCCTTTAGCTCCCTTTATAAAAACGACCAACACAAAGGTCAACACCCCAGGCTTCATTCATCACTGTACATAGTGTGTTACATTCTTTATGTACAATAGATTGTGGCCCAGGCATTATTATTTCCCATCTGGAGGGAACAAAAGAAGAATCATTAGTTATCGTTCGTATTCGTATCGTTTCTTGAGTATTTACATTGGCTCAAAGGGGCTAGCTCTGCACTCGCTAAGACGGACTTGCGTCAGTCATGGTTAGCCAACAAACTCTGAGTTAATTTGACATTTCCATACAATTTTTGACGTTAACTCAGAGTTAACTGACTAAACCTGGTTGACGCAAGTGAATCTAAGAGATTAGAACTTTTATTTAATTTTTAGCCTCTTTGTGTCCCATTGCTGGGCAAAGGCCTACCCATTATGGTGGTTAAAAAAAATTAACGAAAAAAATACCGGCTGCTCCATTTGGTGCAGTTCTGAGTCTATCTCATGTTCCTACCTGCCACGTACAAGTTGTTTGTAGTAATCAATTAAATAGATCGAATTCGAATGCAACCTGTAGTTGAAAAGGGTTTTTTTTTCATTATTGGCTTAAACTCGTTGACCTATCCTTAAACTATATCACCTCACTAGCATGACTGGCGAGTCTTTTAAATATGAGAAAAGTTGTCATATCCCTAAACTTATTAAACTCCTAAGAAAATAAGGGGTGTACTTTAAAGGGTGTTCCTAAAATACTTTCTTATCGGATGCCTACTTTCTACGTTGCACAAACCTCAAGTTTTAATTATGAGCTTTTTGGGAGATTCCTTGATCCTTTAACAAACCCACTGGCGTCGTGTAAATGGACGTGCCCTGTGCTAACAGCAACGGAATTAGTCGATACATTCCCTTGGTGATAGAAAAACTCTAATCTCTCGCCGATCCGACAATCAGAGATGGTTGGTATTTTCGCGGAGCACATTTCACGAAAGACATTGCACATATTATTTACCTTAACGTACATACGCCGCAGATAACCTTTCTTTTGAATTTTGACTGATGTGAAAGAGTAGGGTTGCCTAGCAGTGACGCCATCCTCATTTACAAGAAAATCTAAAAAACTAGTGGTTCGCTCCGAACTATGAACTCGCGACCCCAGTTACAGATGTGTAACTTTGCTTACGCCATTCGCGCAGGCGCGCGCGCGCTTTGCATATAAACTATACAACCCCATATCTCGGCAACCCCTCGACCGATTTGGCTCATGTTCGAACTTAAAAATTCTTTTAATTTCGTTTACCCGCCTACCAAACTTGATAACGATCTGACTAAATTTACACAATTTATCGTCGAACGAATATTCATACATACAAACATACATACATACAAGCGCCGGATTGTTCCAGTAGACTCGGAGAACTTCGCTCGCTTCGCTCGCTCGTTCAATAAATCCGTTTAGATGAATCAATTAATATAATAGTTATTTGTTATGCAAGGATGCAAAACTATTGTTTGTATTGATAATATAGCATCCGTGCGAAACACATAACTTTTCATCTCAGAGAGCGAGGAAATAGGTGTGGCTGTCGTGGTCCAGGGGCCTGAGTCTGTAACGCAATGATGCCAAAATGGGCTCCCAACCAGTTGACGATTATTAATGCTGTCGGTCATTTTAATGTTTTTGTAGTACACACGACAGCCCGTCAACCCTTACACGCTAGCACTCTACTCGGTTAATTTACGGGCGACTTTAAAACAAAAGTGTACACTCTAACGTGCTGTCGTGTGTACAATGATAGAGATCTCGTAACGTAAGATGACCAACGAGTATTTTGAATATTCGAGTTCTAGAGGTTCGCTGGTTGAAGGAGAAAAACGAGGAAACCCCGGTTTCTTCCTTCTACTGGGACGCCATCGACACATTGCATTACAGATTTAAGCTCCAGGTTGAGCCTGCTGCTTTGATATCGTCAGACCATCGCAGCTGGTCTGCCTACACTTCGCGTTCCTGTACGGAGCCTCCTCCTCTCGGTGACATACATGTCCCGTCCTTAGTTTAGTTGCCCTGATTTCACAACTATTTAATGGTGCACTGTAATTATGTGTGAATAACCGTGGTGTGTCTTCAACAGCGGACCTGGGCTCGTGCGAGGTGCCTCTGGGGATGGAGAACGGTCTGATCAGCAACGACTCGCTCTCCGCCAGCTCCAGCTACGACCAGAGTGTCTCACCACTCAGTGCGAGGTAAGCCTTCATCATATTTTTTATCAAATCTATTCGAAAAGACCTAGCTCGTTCCCCGCAAACAGGGACTAAAATAGCTTTTTCATCTCCCACGCTCGGAAAGTTTGCTGTTACTAGTAGCTTACGATCGTGTATAGTCCGCGCGCGATGAGAATGGGATGGTACCTTTTCGAAGTCAATCGAAAATATACTGTATTTTACTTTGACAAGGTTGCATCGACGCGAGTTTGCTTACCGCGCGCGTCTCAGTTCCAAAAGGTCGCATCCCATTCTCATCCCGCACGGATTATAAAGGCCGGATTTAAACTATCTGCATTTTTGTGCGCTTCGAAATTTGAACGCGACGCCGGGGCAGTCTTTCCCGCGCCCTATGGTGTTGAAAAAGAAAAAATAGATGCCAAATCCCGACGGAAAATAAAACCTCATTCACAGTTCGTTTACACGCGTATTTCAGCGAAAGTGATTGTTCGTGCCCATTCTCTATACAAAACTGTGAATGTAAATGATACATAAGCATCTTTTAAAAAGGTAAAGTCACGGAATAGAACATTCAGAAACGCGGTTTCTTCTTATAGTCTTTTCAATATTTTGTACACATATTTATTTTATAATACCAGTAAATAAAAAAAAAATGCTTCGCTTCTGTTTTATCAAATAGATAATTAGGTATGTTTTGGTTTGTTATTACTAATTTCATTTTTTATCTCCTATAATTTTTTTATTTATATGGTAAAAGTTCAGAATGCACCCGTAAAAAAAACATTCTTTTATTTACATTATTTTTGTGTCTGGATAAATAAACTTCAGGAACTTATTAATAAAACGAATGGTTTATGGTTGGTTTTTACCAACGAAGCTCAAAACTTTAGTGCGGCAGCCGTAACTACAGTAAAATATGCTTTTAAAAGGAACTTATTTGACTCACCTGTTTTGCCTGTAAGTAGTTGTCTATAGAGTTTTTCGCGCTTGGCTAACAAAATCATTTCCTCGCTTCTGTGAGATGAAAAGTTTTGTGTTTCGCACGAATGCAATATTATTTGCGTCTCGTGCTTCTGAATACCTCGCTACGCTCAGGTTTCTTTTTTTGAACCACTCGCTACGCTCGTGGCTCAATTTTAGAAACCTTCGCTAGCTCGGTTTTCAATACAAGCACTCGCCGCAAACAATAATATTGCATTCTTGCATAACAAATAACTATTTAATCCCGGAGGGACAAAAAGTGATTTGAATTTGGAATATGAATCTGTAAGTAAAAGTTCAAATGACTAAAGAGTATACAGACAACATTGAAAGAGATCAATCACGAACAATGTATGGACAAGAAACTGGCAGTATGAAAAAGTATACCGTGCGGCGCAAGCCAAAGGAAAAAAAGTTTGTAGAATAAAATAAAAACGTCAGAAATGCATTCCGTCTTCGTTCTTATGGTTTATTCGTGTACTAAAATTTGGATTTTACTTACTTTCATAATAAAAGTGTTTCTTCCTCAAGTAGTGAATTAAAGTGTTATAATGTTAAGATAAGATAAGATAAACGTTTATTAAATTGCCATAACACAAGTACAGGGTGGCTAAATTAAAAAGATATAAATTAAAAACTAAGTGGTCGTTATGTGTCATTCATGGGTCATGCATGGCAATGAAAAGGGTTCTGAGCTCAGCGTGTGCTACAGATATTGCACAGCAACGACCTGTAGCGCTGGTTTTCAGTCAGAACCTAAGGAGTTAAATGACGCGACGAGCTCCAAACGATAAGTACATTAGAAATAAACTATTTGCATTTTTACCATTACAAATTCCTAAATAAACAAACAAAAATCTGCTAAATTAGACATAAAAAATTAACAAATTAAAATAACTAGTAGTAAAATAACTACATAGTTAAAATAACTAGTTTAACTCCATAGAACAGTGTGTCGGATGCCGAGCCGACGCTAATTCGTAAGTTCCAGTCACTTATTTTCTCATAGAGGGTGATAAAAAGTAGAGTGTTCACCTCGGAAACAAAAATTTTTAATGCTCGAGTACTTTGAATCCCTTGCTGCGCTCAGGATTCTACTTTAGAATCCTTTGCTCCGCTCTGGATTCAAAGAAACTATCTCGCCTTAAAAATTGTGTTTTAGTCCCTCGGGTAACAATCTTCTATTTAACCTCTGACCCAAGAAGAGGGGGTTAATTCTGTCATATTAATTCTGCGTTAGTTAAAAGATTAATGTTAACACAAAGGCCTCCACGATACGGATACACCCTAGGACGGTGGAGACCGCTGCAAAGCTAACGTAGTTTTAAAAATAGGATAAATAAATTATTATGAAACTTACGTAATTACCTAACCTAACTTTATACATTTATCGTGTGCTTTCTTTGAAGTTTTTTATTTTTACTGTGTGTGTGTGAAAGAGGGTGTGTGTGAATCTGTCTGTGGCACCGTAGCTCTTAAACGGGTGAACCGATTTGAATGAGTTTTTTTTTATTTGAATGTTTATTGTCTGTGGTCTCTTTAGTCATTTGAACTTTTACTTACAATATCGACATTCCAAATTCAAATCACTTTTAGTCCCTCCGGGATTAAAAAGCTATTTTGGTCCCTGTTTGCGGGGAACGACCCAGGTCTTTTCGAATAGATGTTATAAAGAAATATAACTTACCCATGCAACGAGCGGCTTTGCCCTTCGGTTATGTTACAACCACTTAACAAGTACCTATCTCTAGTTGTCCGGTCGCATAGCTGTTCGGGCCTACGGCCGGCCTAGCGCTCCGAGTTGAATAGGTACACCACGTAGTTACACTACCTCTATGAGGCGCCTTTGATCCTTACACAGAGATCCTGCACAGTTGGAGCTCCATTCACGACTCCGATTAAATGCAACCGTTAGTGAAATACTGGTAAACAGACGTGCCCTTTTGTGCTCAATATGGAGCCTATGACTATAGATATTGCCAGTGGGCCAATTCCCGAGTAAATGAAAAGTAATCCCACCTCAACGCTCACAGGAACTAAACCCCCAACGCGCGTTGCAGCAAATTGTATTTCTTCTCCTCACTGAATCGTCCACAGTGGTCTAAATCAACGAGCTAGACTAAGCCGTTTAACAATAGTAAGTTCCCACTTCCCACCCATTCCAATCTACTTCCGTCCAGCAGGGGCACTCAGCTACCTAAACTGTGAATTAACAGGGTGTTCTGCCTGATCCCGACCCGACGTTAAGCTCTTGCATCGCTCAGACGCGCGTCACTCCTCGTATTTAGAAATGTAAATGTTTCGCAATTTTCCTTGTGGTTTTTTCCTTCAACCTAGTTGCAAATCCTGCAACATCTTTAGATAAGTTGTTACTTTATGCTAGCGTTTCCTACTCGTTTAACCGAGGCTTTCGCGTCGCTTTGACGCCCGACGCATGCCTTTAGAAACGTATTAAGTTTCGCACTTTCCCCATGGTGTTTCCTTCAACGTCCCAACGTGGTGTTGTTACTACAAAGTCACGTTTGAGAGTTGAGTTTATTTAAAAGGTACCTTTTAAATAAACTCAAGTACGCAAACACGACACACGACAGAGTGTACACTTATGTTGTAAAGTCGCCCGTAACGTAACCGAGTAGAGTGTAAGGGTTGACGTGCTGTCGTGTGTACATGAAGAAACACGGATCGCTATGGTATTTCCTGCTGATGATATAGATGCTGGGCAAACCAGCCGTACATACTTAAGATCTCCTAGGTGCCATACCTGGAACCTGCTGGCATACCTAGAACATGATGAATAGTCAAACTTTTTAGTTGTTGTTTTTATTAGGAAATGTATCTTGCGTCAAACCTAGGTTCGATTTTTTTTTCAATGTCGTACTTTTTTCACATAGTTTTTTGCTGCTGCTCACTTTAAGAAGCTTACAGATCTAAACTCTATAATCATCTTAGTCAGTAAACTGACAGGTCGACCTGTTAGTGAAAAAAGCCTGCCCAACCTGATCAAAAGTTCAACCTGTCATTTTCCTGTCTAAGATTATGGTATAGACTTTAGTGGGGTTGACTTATTGAATGCTGACGTAATTAAAGTCGATCTGGCTTACCAGATCCGATAATAAGAGAGGGAAAGATAAATCGGGCTTTAAAATAGCTTTATGAAACGGGACCTTACTCAATAGGTACTCAACGCTCGGTATCTCGCGTCTAACAGACTACGAAGACTTGCGCCGCCCCGGCTCAGGCTCGGCGAAATCATATGAAAATTTAATTTTCTGTTTGTGAATTTCGCGAACGAGCCGCGAGTTTGCGCCCTATTGTCTCCTCGCGTATGCGGGCTAAGTCCCAGCAGGGTTGCTAGGCCCTGCCTGTAACTGTTACTAAGTCAGAAGGAAAAAGTCGTGAGGAACCCTGTGGACACGTTGCGCGGGTTTCCTGCAGAGTAAATATTCTAACACCTAGTAAAATCAAAGATTTTTTTGAGTCTCAAAAATTACTTTGTGGAGACCTACCCCAGTGAGTCTTTGTGTCACCTCATAATTTACTTTTAATATTGACTTTGTGTATGATGTCTTGATAGCTGTTACTAAGTATGAATTGTATGTATTGAAAGTATGCATTGAAATAAACTTTAGTGGGCACTTACTGTGTATAGAGAGAACATAAATACAATATTAAAACGAATTATGCGTGATTTCTCATACTCGTACAATGTGCAATAACAATTTGCTGCGACACCGGCAAACACCGAAGTCCGAGCCTAAAGCTTCTTAGGCTCACAAGGAAACAGCTGTTGTGAATGGTGACAGCGACCAGTAATGGTCCTTTTAACCGACAGTCATCTGTGCAGAGCCTGCATGGATATAGACGAATCAGCCGCTCATTTTCTGCTCGAATGCAGGAAGTGGACAAACTACCGAGCTACCCAGCTAGGTTCGACGGGGTCGCTCCATTCATTCATGAACTTATTGGAGGAGCTGGGTTGGCAAGACTGAAAAAAGGCGCAAGTTGAGACGTCGATTAGCTGAAAACAGCCTATTTTAGTATTACCAACCAACGTCGAATTCCCGTGCGCATGGCAACCCTGAGTCCCAGAACGCGAGGCCCCTAGTTAATTGTTTGAGCTCGGCTCGCTCGCTCCGCTTACAGATTCACAATTATTGTAACTACTTGCCCGTATCATGGCGCTCATTGTTGTAGAACAATGCGTGTATTTAAATCCCAATATCGGCTGCGGATGCGAAGCTATTCACCGCTTTTCGCCTTTGTTGCGGCAGGGTTTCAACCGACCACGGACCAACCGAAGGCGGTTATGTCTTTGTAATAATTATGTGCGTATGTTGGTTTCTATAAAAACAAATATGTAGGTACTCAATTGATAATAATCAATCTCAATCTACCTTACTTTAACGGTGATTTGTTGTAAAAACCACTTCCTTTATCTATACAATCCAGTGCAGTACTTAGCTAGTAAAGTCTATCATCGAAAAACTGGTGCATTTTTTGCATCGTAGTGAAAAACCATGTCTCCTTTACATTGTAAAGCAATATGGAACAGAAACCATCGTCCGCGTTCACGTAAATCCTATGGAGAGAAACATGACACAATGCGACAGCGACAAAAGTAATGCACAAAGATATTACAAGTGCAGCAGCGCACCTGGTGGAGGGACACGGCTCAACATGTTCGCGTCAGGTTTAAATAATGACGACTGACAACGAGCCTGGCGTCCCAGGGGAGAATGCACTCTAAACGAATGCCTCTATGTATGAATATCTCATGCGCTGGGAAGCAGCAAAAGGCACGGAGCTAAGTGGTTGCAGAACTTTCTACTGACATTAAGTTGCGCGCGGGAGTAAGTCGACTGTATGCGGCACACATACGGGCGCTTTTTAAACCGCGCTACCGCCTCTGAAAGTCTACTTTATTTCACTACTCCGTAAAACAAGATGGTGAGATTGAGATCAATAGCGTGATAAAAACAGTTATCGCTATAGGTATAGTGCCGTGGGATAATTTTATATTTTGGTAAAGGGTTACTGAAACGTTGGTGCCTCTATGACTTTTTTAATTTCAAAGTTAAGTACACTCGCTAACGGTGAAGGAAAAACATCGTGAGGAAACCTGCAGGATAGTTGGCTCCGCACGTATTGACCTGTCTTTCCTGTGGGCTAGGCCGACTAAGCTGTCAGGATGGTATAGGTGCTGGGAAAGCCTACTTCCATCTTTAAAAAAAATCCCAATTCCCCCTAGGATCCGCACAGAGTTGCGCGGTGGGGCGTGGTGTCCAAACGGGCTGATCTCGCAGCACAGCCGGCAGTACCTCGAGATCGACCTGCGCGCCGAATATCTCATCACGGCCACCGAGTCTCAAGGCCGCTTCGCCAACTCCGTGGGCGTCGAGTTCGTCGAGTTCTACTCGGCCGAGTACTGGCGCGACGGGCTCGGCCGGTGGGTCAAGTACAAGGACTTCAACGGGAGCGAGGTGAGTTAGGCCAGGTTTCTGAATTGAAAATTTCACTAAGTAAATACTTAACTATCGTTCTGTCACGTTCTTTTGTAAGAAATCCTAAGAAGCAGAACGATATTTAAGTACTTGCTTAGCGAATTTCTCATATCAGAAACCGGCAGTTAATCAATCAATGAATTTTATAAACAGTCAGTCAGTCAATCAATAAATTAATAGATCAAGCAATCAATCAATCACTCAATCAACCATACAATAAATTAATCAAGCATACAATAAATCCATCAACCACACAAAAAATCTATCGACCATACAATAAATCAATCAACCATACAATAAATCACTCAATCCACCATACAACAAAATCAATCATCAAAACAATTGATCTACACCGTGTTTTTATTGGTCGAAGGTATTTTTCACTCCAAAATGAGCGAAAAAAACTTTCACTTCTCCATACAAAAATGTCCATTGCCAACGACATCATTCGTAGTAGCTCGGCATATAAATCAATATCCCGTAATTATTTGTAAGGCGTTGTTCGACGATGCCATAGTTTTGATTAATAATTCACTAAACTAAATTCAATCACTTTTTTAGCCTCACTTAAAAATCTATGGTAGAGACTGCAGATCGAGCAGATCCTCGTAGATCCTCGTACTAACCCCGACGTCCTCCTCAGCTGATCCCCGGCAATGTAAACACGTACATGCCCCGCAAGACGGTTCTGGAGGCCCCCTTCGTTGCGTCACGGGTCCGGTTCTTCCCGTACGCGGCGCACCCCCGCACAGCCTGCATGCGCGTCGAGATCTACGGCTGCCTCTGGAAACGTACGTTACACAGCTGGAAGGAGACGAGAGGAGACTATTTGCCGATTTCTGAATTGAGAAATTCGCTAAGCAAACACTTAAGTATCGTTCTGTCTCTGCAGATTTCTCACAAAAGAACGTGACAGAACGATACTTAAGTATTTACTTAGTCAAATTCTTAATTCAGAAACTGGGTCTATGCCGTATTAAGGTGGGACGATACCAATGTGGCGGGAAATTAAAAAAAATCACAGTTTTTTTTATAAACAACAATAACTCAGCCGAATAATTATGTGTTCTGGTCTACGAAGCAGTGGCACTGCCAAAAAAACTTTTTGACGACCACATAATCGGCTGAATTATTGTTGTTTTGCTGTTTACAATAATGAAAAAAATACAATTTTATTGCCGCGAACGAAAAATCGCTGAACAAAAATAGCTCAGTTTAGCTACAAAATGTAAAAAACTGTGAAAATATTGAATTTCCCGGCACGTTGCTATCGTGCAACCTTAAGCTCGTTCTAAGTACCTCTAGCATGAGAAGTAACATTTAGAACTACGTATAGAAGGTAACAGCCTACTTTCGGATTTTAATACCTACCTTGGTATCATAGTAGACCATACGAAATGAAATATAAACAAATCCGAACGCAATCTCAATACGATATTTTATTCTGTCAGTTTGACACTTTTCATGCTAGAGATGCAGACATGAATGTATTTACTAACCTAGCGTTCGTCCCGGTACCGGTTAGGTGCTCCGCGATGGTATCTCAACTTTACTGCATGTGAATTGCTGAGCTATTCTATTATGTGCTAGGACTATTAGAGAGTGTTAGAGAGCATCTCTAGGTTTAAAAAAATAAGGGAGTTAGGGTCATAATTGCTGGCGTTCCTTTGATTTTATTTGGTTTAGACGTATGCTGTCTCCTTTTATTTTATGCACCGTTCCTAACTGGCAGCACGGGTCTAAACGTAACCTTTTTACACTGCGTTGCTCATTTGTTTTGAACATCTATCTGCATTTTAAAATTAGAATCTGTGATGTTAATTTGACTTTTCGCCGACGACGACAGTCACTGCTTTGTGGTTTTGTTAGATTGATGTTCGGACCTCCCTAAAGAAACCTGAGATGCTACCGCTGTCGGCGAGTGCCCTACCCTAGCGTTGCGACTGTTTTCGGCGCCGTCTCGGCGGCTTGTGCCCTTACCTTGAATGAATTTTCGCAGAGGCTTTGGTATCATACTCTGCCCCGGCCGGCGGCAACATGCAGGCCATGGCTGGGGGTGCCAGGTTCGAAGACATAGCCTACGACGGAGTGGTAGAAGACGGCAAGATGATCGACGGATTGGGACAAATGACGGACTCGCTGACCGGACCTAATGACTTCGAGCTGCTGGATCCGGCGGATACTCGAGGTGGGTGCTAGTATGGTTGGTTACTGGTAATGGTCAATAACTTACTGACACGCATAAATATGAGTCTGTTGAAAGCGAAGGCACTATCTAGTATATTGTATGGTGAAAACTCTCAAGAAAAGACAAAATTCCACATTTCAATAAAATTCATTGACTTTCTTCAAAAACCGTCGTTTTCGCATTTACGTAATGTATCACCCACACGAGACGCAAATTGTCTTGTCTTTCCTGTGGACTAGGCCGACTAATAGTAGAGGAGATCTATGCATTAAATGGATGTTACACCTAGATCTCTTCTACTATAAGCTTTTCTACTACTATGTGGTATGCCAAAAAATTTACTTCTAAACGGGCGCTCATTATAGGCACCCGCTGGGTTGGCTGGAACAAAACCATGCTGGAGAAGGACGAAGTCGAGCTGACCTTCAACTTCACCGACAACCGGCTGTTCCACCACGTGGACCTCCACACTAACAACATGTTCACCAAGGATGTCCAGGTGAGAACAAGAAACAAGCTTTGAGAGATATTCCTATGTCTAGCTGGCACAGCGATCCAAAGTGGATCTTGGCTTCCGCAATCAAAAGTCACCAACTCTTTCTTTCCCTTTCTTGCCCTCCAAGTAGCGTGGCGAGAAGTTCATACCTAATTATGTTTTAAAATTTTTTTCTGTTTTGTAGCTAAATTGAGGTATTTTTTTAGCTATTATTGTTTTACGACAGTAAACCAGTATTTTTATTCTAAAGAACAATGCGTATTGCTCAAAAAAAAATGTTTTGATGCCGTAGGTACCACTGGGTTTTTCAAACAAATCACCTATCGCAATTTTTTTCTCGTTATGTTGTTTAGACGCCGCCGGACACGCTGCCCCGGATCTCCGCATTCCGAGTTCAGAGTTCTCCGATTTGCTTCACGAGAACTCCGCGTTCTAACCGCTTCAGTATGAACGGTTCCAAGAAACCCCATACATAAGAAAGAACGTGGAACGCAGAACTCCAGGCGGTGTGTGCGGCCCCTAATAAAGAAAAGACTACCGTTTTATTGTCGTGAAACTATTTGGAATATACCGGCAAAACCATTTTCAATGAGCGTGCAAGCGAAGGAGGAACAGCGGGGCTTGACCCGCAAGTCTGCACTCCACAAGTTTCTTCATCAGTGTTAAGGTTATCTCGGGTCAGCTGGTGCCTGAGTAGCTACCACGAGTGCGAAAAAGCTCCGCCGGACGTCTGTCATGTATCCTAATAAGGTTGTTTATCCAACTTATAACTTTGAGTGACAGTGACAGTAAGCACTCGTGGTAGCTGCTCTGCTCTCGTGTCCCTGCCTTCCGCTTCTCAGTGCTCTGGCCTCGGGGTAGTGAGGGTTGTTACTCAGCGCATAAATAAATGGTTAATTTTAGTTTTACTCGAAAAAACGTAAATTCGGAGCTCGATCTCGAATGCAAGTGAAAGAAAAATGGTGATTCAATAAAAAATTCAAAAATCTTAATTCTAATTTTGACATAGCGGTGGCAGCACTCGTCGCGCCTCTGCTTCACAAAACGCCCATCAGATGGCTTTAACAATCAGCTTATTATTTCCAGCTCTTCAAAGAGGCGAACGTATTCTTCTCCCTGGAGGGCGAGCGCTGGCAGGAGGACTACGTGGTCCACGAGCCGAAGCAAGACCGAGTCTCCGAACACGCCAGGGTCGTTCACATCGACCTGGAGAACCGAACTGCCAAACACCTGCTGTTGCGGCTGCGCTTCCAGCACGAGTGGATCCTTATCAGCGAAATTACCTTCAAGTCTGGTGAGTCTGATTTACATACATTTCTTTGCGTCAGTATCCTCATTCCTAGAATGAGTCATTCAGTACTCTAGTACTGCCATCTTATGGAATAAATTGAAAATTTAAAGTACACCAGACATTTTAGCTTAAAATTAGTAAACATATCTCGTAAACGGCTAGTCAAATGTTTTTTTTTCTTCTAAAATGAGTTAGGTATGCCATTTCTACAAAGTATTTTTTATGTGGCGGAGTCAGAGTGAGTGAAGCGCGGGAGGGGTTTCATTCAGTTGTGCCCAAGAAATCAAGAACGGGAGACATTTTGAGCGAACCCGAGAAAATCTTGAAGCCCACTTTTCTCAAAATTAGTTTTTTACTATTTGTGCCTTTTTTGCTTACGGTGGTAGAGTAGAGCTGGGCATGGGGCCTCTTCCTTTTCACGCCAACCCCCGTTTCTGATAGGTGTAACCATTTATCTCAACATTCTGATCGGAGTCTGCGGTCATTCATTATATTTAAGAGTTATCCTCTTGTCGGTGCAGCATTCTCCATGCACTTCGATCACAGGCCAGTTCCTTTGCAGCCTAGTACGTCACGACATCCACCTTCTCTTTAATTTGGTCAAAGTAGCTTCTCCGTGGCCTTTCTCTACCTCTCTTTCCTTCTATCTTACCTTCTATTATGTTGGTTATGAATTTGTCGTGACGTAGCAAGTGGCCTAGCAGATGAAGAGACTGCGCTGTTGCATACATTTAGTGGATTTCGTGGGTCCAACGTATCGGGCGGACATCTTCCTCGTTGTCACTTTGCGTCAATTTTTATAGTTTATACAGGTTTATGAAGCGGTGGTGGTCTAGTGGGTAGAACCAGTGGACTCTGAAGCGAAAGGTCCTAGGTTCGATTCCCGGTGCGGGCATGTATCTATGACTTTGTTTAATTTCAAAGTTACGTACATTTGTGAATTTGTAGTAGCAATACCACTCGCTGACCGTGAAGGAAAACATCGTAAGGAAATCTGAGCGTATGAGGCATTATAACCTCAAGGCAAAAATCGCCAGCCCGCATTGAGCACACGTGGTGGTTAAGCTCGTACTCTCTCTCTCTCTGAGAGAAGGCCTTTGCCCAGCTAGTGGGACATGTACAATTGTACAGGCTACATCTTACTTACTTATACAGGTTTGAAATTAAGTAATCATCTGTGAGCGGGTTAAATGGTAGTGTCTTCTCCATACAAACGTAGTCCCCAATTTCCTCCCTGGATCAGGTCCGGTACTAACTAGATGAGAATGGTACGAGCTAGGAATGGTACTCGGACCGTTTAGATTTTTTCGTTATACGAGTATTATTGTTAACAGGAGCTAGGACCTTCCAAAAATACAAATAATGCGTATTTATAAATGGTGACAAAAGACTTCTGGTAAACTCATTTAACAACTTAAAATATATAAAAAACAAGACGGTTCTACATCAAGTAATTTCTTGCGATATAAATGTGTATTTTTTTATCAAAATCGGACTGGTTTTGATAGAGGAAAATGGTGAATACGAAACCTCGATTTTATAGATTTTCTTCGGGTTTTCCCTTTCGCTCAGTGTTTGAGCTTTGTACTTTGTACGCATAGTTAACGATGCAAAAAGCTGACTGCCATAACACAATGGGGTGATAATTATAGGGGCTTTTTAGGCTAGGATGTCCCAATTAACTAAAGCTGCGTATTTTTGTGCTACAGCTGTTCTCGAAGGCAATAAATTAGGTAAGCAACAAAATCGACGACCCAATCCAAGGGCGCTACCAATCAAAGCTAACTCCATTTGCTGTGCAAATGCCCATTACGGGTTCCATCGCTGTTCGTAAAGGGCACATCCAAAGCGACCTTTCAGGATTAATCTTAAAGCCTATGTAATTGTATTGTAGCTACGTCAGCTTTTTAGGTCGCCAAGTTTAGTTAAAGCGTCGGATATGTCGTACGTACCGATTGTAAATACGAGTAATGTTACATAAATACCAATCAAAATCAATTAACGAAATTCATAATGATTAATTGATTATAATTGAATGATAATTATTATTGAGACTTCCTAACGGCAGCAGTCATATTGATTTTCGCCACGATAGGGCTTCATCTGGCGTGGCTTATAGGTCAAGTCAAGCTTACTCTCTATAGAAAATGAAGGGAGCGTGAGATAGCGCCCCCGTACGTTGGATAAAATGTTTTTGTAAGAGGCCTCATTATAATCGAAAGTAAAACTATACCAGTACAGACAAATCTGTTGCTGTCTCACTTGCGCAAATACTGAGCGAAAGGGACAACCTGAAGAAAAACGACAAAATCAAGGTTTCGTAGTCACCACTTTCCTCTGACAAAAATGGTACGATTTAAAATAAAATCACCACTCATATCAGAAGAAACAACTTGATGTCGGACCGCCTTGTATTTTTAAATTTAAAGTTGTTAAATAGGGTTTAGCAGACGTCTTTAAATTTTGCCGCCGCTTTTAAATACGCATTTTTTAAAATTTTAGCTACGTCCTAGCTCTTGTTAACATTAAAATATTTATCGAAAAAATCTAAACAAACATGCCGGGGGTGGAGATGTCCCAGCATACCAAAAATGTTTGCTCTAGTGTCATTATTCGGGGAGCAAATCGGGCACTACGTTTGTATGGAGAAAAAACTATAGAAAAACTATACGTATAATATGTTACGGACTTTTGTGCAAAATATTTTAAGTCTGCTTTTAGAGCGCTAAGCTAAATATTAAATATCCCAGTATTATTCCCAGTCTGTAAATTTTTATTACTTTTTTATACTGGAAAACTCTTAATTGGAACCACGGCCGCATTAATATTTTATTCAATGCTCGATGTCCCCATAAATGAATTAATGGAAAGTGGGAATGCTTTGACGCAAACCATGTCCGATATTATTGGTTTGTTCTTCTGGGTAAGCTTTTTTCTAGACTACGAAAGCCTCTGATCAGAAGCTCTGAGCTCTGATCATTCGGTGGCGTAAAATAATACCAACAAAAGTTATTATGATGACGTGTTCATGAAAGTACTCTACTTTTTCTTCATAGGGTGGAACGATTCCCAAACAAAATATATTTTTTCCAAATGTCTTCAACATCTTTACATAATTATTATACACTAGGTAAATAATCGTATGAGGTAGTCGCCACCCTTGGTGTCGGAGTTTTTAGGACAACCGGGACCAACTGTTTGACGTGTCTGGATTTTCGTGTCCACTTTTTCGCTACTTTGCGAATGGTGAAGGCCTCGCCTCTTGTCTTCCACACGTCTCTGTCGGACCACCTCAGTCCACCAAAGCAAGAACTTATTCAGGATATCTCGCTATTGTCGCCTAGGCCTGCCGCGCCGCCAATATCCGTCACGTGTTGGACGGATGAGGGAGTAATAAAAAAAATACTCTTCAAAAAAAGTTTACACTTTCTAAATATTATTGTATCGAGCCTTCCTTCTACGTGTTGGCACGCTGCCCCGACAGATCCATTAGGTACCCTCATCGGTCGCGCTTATCTCGCGCGCGCACTCCCGGCTACTTCGCAAATTTTATCTCACTCCAATTAATCCGTCTTTTGAGGAATCGCCCCCTAAGGCGCCGCCAGACGAGGCGATATTAGTCGCGCAAAAAGGGCTTGATAGACAATTCAAAACTTACTTCTGTAGGATACATTTTAAGTACCTAGCTTAAGTGGCGAAACCATTGTAGGTATTTTATTTATGAAAATATTTTGTTTTACCTTTTTTTACCTCACTTGCTGTTTGTTGCAGTAGGATGTAGAGCTTCCTTGTCAAAATTACAGCGTATGAAAGAAAAGTATACGTAAGTAGGTATACATTTTCATTTCCAAAAACATCATGATTTTGCGTCGCTTTTTAGGGTTTTTTTTTCAACTTTTAAAAACGTTTGTTTAAAAATAAACTGAAACGCATCTTTTTGGACCCAGCCCGTCCGTTCCGGACAGTTCTATTCACATTTGGTAATTCAAATAAATAGATAGGGAATACTCGTATAAACCAATGTAACCTACTTGAATATTTAGCTGTAGGTAATATAATCATTATTAAAAAAGAATAATCTAAATACGTTTTTAGTAGATTGCGCAAAAAAATACCCTTGTGCCCTTGCAAGGCGAGCGAGCGTTAGAGCCAATAGATTTCTTCTTGTTTTCTTAGGGTGCTTCTCCGACTCCGTCATGATTGGCGGTCAGCTTCGCATTTTTCTTAATTTCTCACGAGGCGAAATAGCGTTTCGTATTTAGCGATCAACTTATTCGCCTCATCTAAACTGAACCTTAAGTGATAAATCGCCTAGCGAGAAATTAAAAGCCCCCAATTACGAGAAATTTGTAATCTTGCTAGTTATTTCGTAATTATTTTATATGTTAATTGTCTAGTTCTGCGTCCTTTTTGTGAAAAGGGTAGGTATTTATTATGAAGTATATAATTTTATATTAATTTTTATTTGTACGTTCAATTAGACTAGTTCAAGTAGATTTTTTTAATGGCAAGTTCTAGACCTTGTTTTCTTTCGCGTATTCCACTGGGGTGAAGGCCTAGATAGACTTTATAGACCAGGTCGTTCGGTCCAGAGTAGCTACCACGAGTGCGAAAAAGCTGTGCCGGACGTCTGCCGGACGTCTGTCATGTATCCTAATATTCTACAGGGTGCACTCTAAGTCAAAAGCGGAACTTTAAGTAGGCAATCTACTTGTACTAGGTGGCGAAATAAATGGAGTGAAAAAAATATCAGCTGTTCCATACAAAAGGTCGCCTCAATACTGCGCCAAATGTATGAAACAGCTGATATTTTTTTCGCTCCATTTTTTTCGCCACCTAGTACAAGTTGTTTGTATTGATCAATAGACATCCTACTTAAAGTTTCGCTATCGACTTAGAGTGCACCCTGTAGTAGTAAGGTTGTTTATCCAACTTGTCACTTTCAGTGACAGTGACAGTAAGCACTCGTGGTAGCTGCTCGGAGCAACCTCTTTCCTCTAGGCCTTAATCTTGGTAAATAAACCAGACTGCATTAGCTTTTGCCGTGGTCATATTTTGTTACATATTTTTCTTACTTTCCTGCAGTTCGTTCTTCTCAATAACTAGTTGTGTTTTATTAATAAAATGCACTCATATTATTATGTCCATTCTTGAGTGGAACTTTGTGTAAAAGATGGGCAAAGGCCTCCAAAAGAGTTCCAGCGCGGATTGGCGATTTTTGCGTTGGGAGTATAGTGCCTCATACTTTGTATACCTATTTAGATTTTGCCGACGACTTGAAAATCTTTCACGACTCCTTTTAAAAGTCACACCTTTTCGGGGATTCGGTGTCGCGTAGCCTAATTTAAATTCCGGCCTTAATTTATAGGTGAAGTTACACACACACGGCAAGTTCAAACCTGAGAGATGTCCTTTATTTGTCAATTTGCTATGAAACAAAGGTAGCCCCTCTCGTGAGTATTCGTGTGAATTCATCGTGGTAATTTGCTGGTGAGATCTCTAGAATTCGCAGCAATGCTCAACAATCAAAGCGGGAAATTATCAGTAGAGTCACCCATCTATGGACTAACCGCGGCCGTTGTTGCTTAACTTTGCCAGTCGAGAACGGCTAGTCCAACTAGGCTGTGAGCGTTTCATTTGGCTCCAGTCTAACCATCCCTATAACGGTACCGAAACATCGGGATAAAAAAGGAGCAATGAAAGAGAATAAAACGTTGTTTCCATACGCAAAAATTGGGATGCGGACGCGTTCAAGCGTTGTATTGAGCGTCCATGAAATACCTCAAATGCTGTAAAACGCTATTAAGGCTGCCGAACACGGGTAGAGTAGAGCGGTAGAGTACTAACTATGTTAGTACTGTTAGTACTAACTCTGTTAGTACTCTACCGCTCTACTCTACCGTTTACTCTACCCGTGTTCTGCAGCCTTTAAAGATACAACTCTATAGGTAAGTTCATTAACTTTACATGCACGCTACAACGCTCCGCTCGCACCGCCGTTCCGAATTTGGTGTATAACCACACTATGCCGAAATTCCGCGACTGAAGTTCGGCGTGATTACGCCTGCTATTTGAATTACTGACAAAGTGACGACACGTTATGCCGAATTTCGGTCGCGTTATAGCGTAGAGCCGAACTTCGGTCAAGTGTAAGTTCAACGGCAATTCAGCGCCGACGTATTCTATCAACACATTATATGCGACCGAAGTTCGGTTCGATTCTTTAGAAATAGAAGTTCGAACTGAACTTCGATCATGTATTTTTCGTATAGTGTGGTTAGACATAGCTCTAACACAGTGAACGGAAACTCACTCTAGCATCAACCAACAATCTATTACTAACCTCAAGTCATCCACAACCGCGCAGCAAATCTCGTCCATCGTTCCCGAGTGAATAGCCGGCATTGAACCTGTCTAGGCCACGCCGGCAAACAGAGGCCCGTATTGAGTCAAAGGGCGTCTTGCCTGCGTCTCAGACAAAGCCCCGCAATGAATAGGTGTCCCCGCAATGCTAATTGTGACCCCACAATAGAACTGGTGAGTTAGAAGCAGGAACAGTGAGGATCGGGCGGATTTCAACACCATTCCTTATATTGTAGACTGGGACGAGAGTCTACACCTATTGCTTGCTGTTGTTCGGTGTGAAGGAAGTGTTTGTTGTATACACTTAGATACCTTATTTACGTCTTGACTCTTGACCAATGGAGGTAAATTCACACTATCATTCCTTTCGAAAAAGGCTTCACCTTTTTCTTACAGCTAGGTATAATCCTATCGAAAAATAGCTGCCGTAAAGTTTTCTACGGATCCACGTCTTTGTCATGTTTTACATTCATATGGGTTTTATTTTTAGGGAATACTACCTTCTACTTACTGTACCTACCTCTCTCGATGTTGACTATGACTTAAAAATCCTAAAATCTCATGAAGTACCTGTTATAGTACGAACATTTTAATCTATAAATGGCAACAGAATCTTTGAAGCCACATAGTTTCAGTTAGAACCGGCTAGCTCCGGATTGAAGCGGATATTCCTAGCTGTGCAAGAAATAAGCCGCCGCAGCGGCCCCCGGATAAACTGGAAACTAGGATTCAAACTACCGCGCTGTGGCCATTAAACGAGACTACTTAGGCGATGTTTGTTGTAAATTTATTAACGTCACCATCATTGCCGTCCTTCAGCCATTCTTAAACGATTGGTAAAGTTAAGCAACATCGGGTGTAGTCAGTCATTATTATGATATCATAATTATATTCCAGTCGGGAAATGATTTTGGTTTTTTGAGTTATAATTATGTAAAATATTTTATCACGCAATGGACGTGTATCGCAGTTACGCAAGCGTTGGCAATTAAAACTTATGCTACGCTAAAACTTATGCTCAAGGTGCCGATGTATGAAATACATTCCGGGTTGCAATTTTAAAGTCGTTTTATGGATGAAATATTCAAAATGTTTATGCGGCTCATTGAGAAGAAATAAAAAGAGGGAACGCGGGTAACCTCAACTCCATACAAAAGGGGAGACCTGTTTCCTCCCTAGATAATTGTTTAAAAAAATATATGTTTATCCATTCAATCTATATTTACCTCTGCCATGTCCCTATGTTTTCCCTTTTTTATTATTTTAATTATTTAAATAATTTTATTAAAATAATTAAAATAGGGACGTGGCAGAGGTACATATAAATTGAATGGCATTAACATATTTTTTCTAAAATAATTATCCAGGGAGGAAACAGGTCTCCCTTTTTGTATTTTTTGTATGGAGCAGCCGGCTACCCTCGTTCCAGAAGTAGTGAAAACTGAACACATTCCAGCAAAGTCTGACTTTGAACCTCTTTAATTATGTCGGAAACTGTCGATTTCCCAGGCATACTTAGTTTCTCGAGAAAAAAAATCGTTATGATCAAGACAATACGTGGTTTCCCTCTTTGTTAGTCGTCTTTTACCACCCTATAGATAAAGTGATAGATAGAGTGGCTGTTTTTACTGCCAATCAATTTACGCATTTTCGGCCAATAATAATGATTGTAATGCGGTCACAGTCGGTGTATTGATTTAATTCTACAGCGGGTTACAAAAAGGTCATGCCGTACCGAACGACTTCGCGGATAGTTTTTTTTTTTTTTGTTGAGATTTTGCTATTGATCCTATAGTAAAAGTTGCTTATATTTATGAGTTAAGGGACCCCCTTAGGTAGGACCTTTCTGTAACACCCTGTATAATTCTGTAACACCGTGTATCATTGTATAGGTAACCAGGAGCGGCAAATATTAATGTCCGCGCAGATGAGTGAAACGTCAGAGACTGATTTCCATTTTCCATTTAATTTGCATTCTAAGCGTATTGATCAATCCGGATCATAAATAAAGCGCACTTTAGGCTAGGCGCATACTAGCTGCCCTAAAGCTAATATGCGCCTAGCCTAAAGTGCGCTTTAGGCTTTAGGTAACTACACCAACAACCAATTTTTTTAAGGGTGAAAATTGCTCAACGTTTTTATGTCGTATGCATGACGATAATCTAGTCGAAAATGAGTTATTAAAAACTAAACTACCGACTTCAATAACTACTAAAATTTAAAATAGGACATCCCCGACCCGACTTAAAATTAGCATAATTATCTCTTAGATAGCTAAACTTATTTTGATAAAAAATGTGTAACAACTAAGATTTTTAAAATTGTTTATTTAGTAGTTATATAAAACTTGTTACAAAACATCCTAACTCTTTTTACAGGGTGTAACCTACTGGTCAACAGGATGTCAATTCTGTAAAAAAAAGTTGAAAAAAAACAATTTTTATTTTAAAACCTCAAGTTTGAAAAAAAATTAAACTTTTTTGTTCTTGGTATTAGGTCAAATTTAAAAATATGTTTGTAGGTGTAGGTTCATTTGCATTGGTTTGAGTTTTTAAAACATTGTGAAAGTCAATGAAAACAATATTTAAAAATTCTTTTCTCCCGCCACAGCGTTCACATTTTATTAATTTAAAAATCAACGGAACGTCATAGAGCAAAAAAAATATTTAGGTTGTGATCCCTATTACCGGGTGCTATTTCCCTGTAAAAAGAGTTAGCATCTTTTGTAACACCTTGTATACAGGGTGTTAAAAGACCGCCAACAGACCCGAAAGCCACGCATACTAGACACCAAAACAAAGTACTTTTTCGATAAATTATTGCTGGGAAATGAATTTGGTTTTTTAAGTTATAATTTTGAAAAATATTTTATTACACAGTGGATGTGTAACGCACAGAAGTCATATTGCGCAAGCGTAGGTATAAATTTATGTCCGATGTTTAGAATACATTGCGGGTTGCAATTTTAACGTCGTTTTTTGAAGGAAATATTCATAATTTTGATATGGCTTCTTGAGAAGGTATGTTAAGAACTAGATACTGAATACATTTATGCAAAAAAAAGTTTTGAAAAGTCCGACTGTCAACCTCATTATCTCGGAAACCGTTGATTTTCCAGGCATAGTTCCTTGGGCAAAAATGTTCCTTATGATGAGGACAATACGTAGTTTCCCGCTTTGTTGGCGGTCTTTTAACACCCTGTATATCGGTTTTAGGATCTGGGATCTAGACCTTCGGACCTAAAAATAGTTAAGCCTAGGAATTCTCATTCAATTTTGACGGCTCGTTTTAAGCAAAAAACGCATCCAAAAATTAGATACGTGTTTTTTTTTTCATTTTAACTTTCCCAGTTATTCAGGAAGTTTTCCGCCCGTCCCGTGGCCCAAATTTAATTCGTAAGGTGAGCGCAGGCAACATGGCCCCCTGCCAGTGTTATGTTACTAATAGTTGGCAGGTTTGAGGCTCGCCCACAGAGGCTGACGCTAGTAGAAGAATCACCCGCCAGTGTATACGTAGCCTGAAACCTGGGTAATCAGTGAACGCAACTTCTTGTGTGGCAATATCATTTCTCACTGGGCACAGTGTAAAAAAAACCGCACTGTTGCTAGTCCTCAAAACCGGTTTACTTGCGTCAAAATCGCTCGAACCGGAATAAAAAAAATGACAAATAATACGTATCATTTGTCAATTTTTTATTTTTATTTATATTTTCTCGCAAATAAACCGGTTCTTCGCACTAGCAACTGTGCTGTTTTTTTTCACGGCACACAGATGTAGCAACCACTGTGATAAGTCATTCGAGAAACTACGTGCATGAAAAGTGTGAATCAAGCAATTTTTTTCCTCGTTACTAAAAAAAATTCCGCCCTCTCCGGCCATTATATGTCACGATATAGTAATTTTCTGGTAAAACACTGTACAGATGTTTTATCTCACGATGGTGGATGAGCCATACTTGTGTGTGTAAATGTACATGCATTGTGTTTGCGTGTGTGTCTATGAATTACGAATTTTTGAGTTACGCACACAAGAGCGTGCGTCTATACGCATTACAACTACAATACAAGTATGGCTCATCTGCCTTCCTGAGATAAAACAACTGTATCACATCTCCTCATCGCCGCGAGTTTTTTTTTTCTCAAAAATAAAATTTGATCCGTGGACACTTTTGATGAGGTCGATGAAAAGAGGCTTCCTTAGCGCTCAGACAAAGGCGCTCTGTAGGCTTAGCATGCGGGCCATTTTGCCTACTCTCAACTTTACTGTCACCTTAGCCACTGTTCACCGTCACCTCAGTAGTGTTAAGTGGCTAAGGTGACAGTTGAGAGAAGGCAAAATGGCCCGCGTGCTAAGCCTTCAGGGCCCTTAGCCTGTAACACAATGGTGCCAAAATGGGCTGTCAGGTGACGACTTCAATTACGATTTGCTAACGCTGTCTGTCCTTTTAATGTTTTTGTAGTACAGCAAAGAATATTTTGATTCTAATCCTAGAGGATTCGTTCTCTGGTTGTAGGAGAAAAACGAGGAGAGTCCTTCTGCCGGGACGCCATTGACCCGCCATTGCGTTACAGGCTAAGGCCCCTGGTGTCCAGTGATGTCAAGTGAGAACTTTGTTTACACGGCAGCAACGTTCAAATATCTCGCAATCCCGCGCCGCTTGCGGTGTCTACCCGCTCTGTAAACGTAGCTGCTAACTAAACAGAGTTTATTTTGCCATAATATCACTGCACCGCGCGGTCGCCGCGCAGTCGCCGCGTGGACCTCCGCGCGGACCCTGAACGGTCACTGCGTGACACAATTTGTGTCATATAAACGCGCCCTTACTTATGGTGTTATCGGTTAAGGCCCAACTAAACCTAGGCACAACTAGCGCCGCCAATGGAAAAAAAACATATCTTCTTTCTCGATGCGTTTTTGCTAAAAACGAAACGTCAGGTACTCAACGCGAGGCTTAACTATTTTTAGGACCTAAGGTTTAGATTTCAGATCCGAATAAAATCTTATATCTAGATTTTATCTTGATAAAAGATTCTATTCGTAGGTTTTAGGATCTGGAACCTAAACCTTAGGTCCTAAAAATAGTTAAGCCTCGTGTTGAGTACCTACCTGACGTTTCATTTTTAGCAAAAAACGCATCCAATAAAGAAGATAATAATTTGTTTTTTTTTTCCATTGGCGGCGCTTGTTGTGCCTAGGTTATCTATCACCTTAAACGATATCGATCAAAATACATTCGCTCTGTTCCAAGCAAACCTTCTGCCAATATACTAAGCGTAGTTCTTCAGTTCTGCAGTGGGTGGAAACGTTGTAGAGAGACCTGACTGGTGACCCCTCCTTGGCATTGAATTAGTACGCAGCCGGGGACTAGACCCAGCCGGCTCGGGTCAGCTTGTAATCCTAACCCTAATGTCGCTTAGTTGGCCACTAAAGTACTGACTAACTTAATTTTTTTTTTATTTTATAAAATGTAGTCAACACCGGTGTCATAAAAGTAACTTTTATCCCAATATCGTTAATTAATTATGGTTTGATCCGAGCGTTCAACATAGGATCAAGTAAAATTATAAGTAGGTATGTATTATGTTGGTACTTATCCTAAGGTTAGTGAATGAGTTTCCATTAAAAGTATGAATGAGTATCGCGAATCATTAATAAATTACATTTTTGTTGCCTAGATTACCGTCAGCCAAATCACTTATGCCTTATGCTAGAGGTATAACTCCAGAGTACGGAGTCTAGTTTCAGAGAATGAATGGAGTGTAGCTCCGTTACAAAACTTTGCAGCGAGCGACAGCCATATTGGCCGAATAAATGTATAATGAATGTCGCCTGTTTGCTCGGTGCCAAAGTAAACAGTGAGCTTACTCTGTAAAAAAAATACCGCACAGTTGCTAATACTTAAGACCGGTTTATTAGATTAGATAAGATAACTCTTTATGGTAAACAAAAAAATATGTTTCTTTAAAGCTAATTAGAACGTACACAATTGGCGGTCTTTTCGCTGACAGCGATCTCTGCCAGCTCTTATCAAAATAACTTCTTTTTTATAAAGATTTAGGCACGGAATGCATGGTTCAAATCCTGTCCCGAGCAAATTTTTTAACCTAATAAAAAATTCTTTATAAAGTTCCCTAGCACGGGTTAGTGCTTTGGAAAATACAAAAAAACTTGTTTGACATTATTATTTGTCGAAAAACAATATTTACTTATACAAGGTGTTACAAAAGTACCTAACTCTTTTTACAGGGTGTAACCTACTGGTCAACAGGATGCCAAATCTGTAAAAAAAGTTGAAATAAACCATTTTTATTTTATAACCTCAAAATTGAAAAATGTTCATAACTTTTTTTGTTTTTGTTATTAGCTCAAATTAAATAATATTTTTGTGCGTGTAGGTGCATTTACATAGCTTTGAGTTGTTAAAACATTGTGAAAGTCATTGAAAACAATATTTAAAAAATACGTTTCGCCCGTCACATCGTTCACATTTTATTAATTTAAAAATTAACGGAACTTCATAGAGCAAAATAATATTTAGGTTCTGATTTCAGATACCCAACCACTACTATAATTGGTTACAGATGATTCTATTCATAGCTATTAATACGTCGAAATCAGTTACTCGGGATTTGAGTTCCCTTTCCTCATACACAAAGTGCATACTCACAGATAACGAGACTAATCAAGATAGCATTCCCATCACCTTCGAACATCAAACAGGGACCTTAGTCTGTAACGCAATGGCGTATCGATCGCGTCCCAGTAGGTAGAAGGACAAAACCGGGATTTCCTCGTTTTTCTCCTACAAACAACGAAGTAATCCTTTAGAATTAGAATTAGAATACTCTTTGCTGCACTACAAAAACAATAAAAGGACCGACAGCATTAAAAAATCGTATTTGAAGACGTCAACCAGGAACCCATTTTGGCAACATTGCGTTTCATGCTAAGGCCCCAGGTCTCTTTCCGACTCAGTCCATGTTCCTAGTAGTGAGGCTTGCATTGATATTTGTATACACAGTGTCCCGGACAAAGGGTGCCGGGGGCGATTCAGCGGAATATCGACATTCCGTCCTCAAACCAAACAAATACAGGATGATTCATTATTTAGACAGTTTTTAATGAATAAATAATAAAATAAAAATTTATTGAACGTTTCTTATTCTTTAAAAGTTTGTAAGAATAAAAGTTGTTGGAAATCTCATTGAGAAGTTAATGTGTTTCAGGAATAAAGCAATTAAAAATTTACCCTGCAGTTTTCTATTTATGATGTAAAATGTATAAAAAAAACTAGCTGCGCGAGTCCGACTCGCACTTGGCCGGTTTTTTTATGTTTTTAACCTTTACCCCTCTTGTTCCAGTCCCGACGACCGTGAACGAGTCCGCCGAGTTCCTCGAGGAGTACTACCGCACGGAGAACCCTCCTAGCTCGAAGAAGAAGCGCACGGTGACGTCACTGCGGGTGTCGGTGGGGCTCGCCTGCGGGGGCCTGGTGGGCGGGGGGGCGTTCATCGCAGCCGCCGCCGTGCTGCTCGTGCGCAGGTACTACGGTAGTTAAGTATCCCGACAACCTGGAGCAAGGAAGGTGAAGTCCCGCTTTTGGCATCGGAAGTTTATTTATTCTCATTTGTGTAGATGCGCCACAGCCTAGTTAGACTAGCCATTCTTAATCGATTGGCAAAGTTAAGCAACATCGGGCGCGGTCAGTCCATGGATGGGTGACCGCTAGTGGCAATCATATCTGAGCGCTTCTGCGCTTCGGGAGGCACGTTAAACAGTTGGTCCTGGTTGTTGTCTACACTATCTACACATCTACACTAATGTTATAAATAGTATTTTAACACCCTGTAGAGTGATGGGTTATATCAAAATGAACCCTTCATTTTATTTTATTGTTCACTAAATAATAATCCAGCCTGCGATAAATTAAATAAAGTAACACATCTCTAATCTTGGAAGCAATGTCACCAAAGACAGCTCTACAACTGGCAGCTATCTCTCTCCACCTCGCCTGAACTCTTCTAAACCTCGGCACCGATCCTCATCCCGCCTCTGTCTCTCCCACAGGGCCAGGAGGCGGATTCCCAACCTGCTGAAGAAGCCGTTTTGTCCACATCTGAGGAACCAGCACAACAGGAACAACCGGCGAGCTCCTAGACTCGCATTGACCTTGGCTACTTGTCCACCAATACACATGATGAGGTGTGTTACCTTGACTTTCTTGTGGTTAAGGCACAATAGGACGCACAACTAGCGCCGCCAATGAAAAAAAATCATATCTTCTTTTTGGATGCGTTTTTTGCTAAAAACTCTCCTGCGATTTCTCAACGCGAGGCTGGCCACTTTTGGCGAGAATCGATTGCATACGTATCTACGATCTGGAATTCAAACCTTAGGTCCTAAAAATAGTTAAGCCTCGCGGGTAGAAATCGCAGGAAAGTTTTTAGCAAAAAACCACAAAAAAACGCATCCAAAACGAAGATATGATGTTTTTTTTTTCATTGGCGGCGCTAGTTGTGCGTCCTTCTGAGGCTTTCACAAATTATAATTACTATACAAAATGCACGAAATTTAAAAAAAATACAATTTCACTGGCGAAAAGGCACACCTAATTCTGAGTGATTTGCTGTGGGTTCAGGAGTTCCGTTCTCCATCTCTGAAGTTCTTGATCTTCACCATTTTTTATGGATCGCTTAGCTCACCAATTCAAGCTACTTTAACTATGAAACCAAGAGCCAAAATAAAAAAAAACTGCTGATCCATACATTTGGTGCAGTAGGTATCGAATTTTAGTATTGAACACCTGATATTTTTTTCGAGATTTCCCACTTGGTCCCATAGCTTTTATTGGTAAGTTAAGCGACAGCTTTCAGTGTTACAGGACATTTCTGAAACACCCTGTATTTAGATCAACAAATGTTTATTATCTTATCTTTATCTTTTTTTTATTGTCCCTGCAGGCCTGCCGTTGTGGATGAGGATTATCGTGAGCCGTACAACATCTGGCGCGAGACCCTCGGCCGCCGCGAGAAACGCAGCCTGCAAAGTACGAACGATCAGAACGAGTACAATGGTGTGTACACACACATATTATACACATCCTCCTCACACCCTGGTACAAACACACACACACCCTCGGCCGCCACGAGAATCGGAGCCTGCAGACCACGAACGATCAGAACGAGTACAATGGTGAATACACACACATATTATTCACATCCTCCTCTCACCCTGGTACACACACACACATACACACACACACACACACACACACTCGGCTGCCACGAGAACCGCAGCCTGCAGACCATGATCAAAACTAGTACAATGGTAAGACACACACGACAACGATATCTCCTCGATGACATTGATTTCAGGAGTTGTTGTGGATCTTCTACAGACAGTGATTTTAGAAGTCGTTGTGGAACGCTTGCGCAATATGACTTCTCTGCGTTACACTTCCATGGCGTGATTTTATAATATTTTCCAAAATTATAACCTTAAAAACCAAAATCATTTCCCAGCAATAATTTATGGAAAAAATATTTTGTTATGGTGTCTAATATGGGTGCCTTTCGGGTCTGTCGGCGGTCTTTTAACACCCTGTATGTACAACGTTAAACAGGGTAATTAAACAGGGGAAATCCTGTAACACGTCAACTTATAAATGTTTCGAATAGCTTTCGAACGACGACGAACTTTCAACAGCGAAAAATGTATATTCGTTATCAGCGGAGTCTAAAACAACCAGCCTATGAGCTCCCAGCCTTGTACGACAAAATAAATCGAGTTCTCCAGCTATTACTCAGTGATATTTTTCTTCAAAGTCTTTCAGACCGGTCTCAGAGCGCTGAATTGCTAAAACTTTCATTCGGTATCCGATAACGAAGGCATTGAAGCATCCGCCTTTACCAGCCGCAACAATAAATACAGTTTAACCAAATACCAAGGACCAGAAAGCCAGTAGAGTGAAAACAAAACAAAATGCGCATTATATTAGCGCGCCTCTGTTTACCCCCGGCGGGGAGGACAAACAGTGGTTGAAAATACACGAGTGGCACTATTGCTGTAGATTGGGTACATACAGAGGTATAAAAGTGGTAAACAGCATGGGGAAACTTTCCTCGCACGAGACTAGGATTTTGAATCCAGAAGGTTTTGGAACTGAGCTTCAATTTTGAATTTGAACTAGTACCCTGGCTTCGCGCGGGTCCGATTTGAAAAAAAAGTACGATACCTACTTGAAAACCTTCCGTGAATAACTATCTAACTGGTGGTGAAAACCACATGACGATCCGTTTTGTGGTAAAAACTGGGAAGTTTCAATGAGTATAACAAGGTCTCTATAACACACAACTGCCTACATAATATCTACTAAATGGAAAATTTAAAAGCATATCTCATGAACGGCTGAACCGATTTTGATAAATCATGTCTAAAAACCTAGAAAGCTTCTGCGCTAGAAAACCTGCATTCAAATTAAAAGAACCTCATCCAAATCGATTCACCGGTTTAAGAGCTACGGTGCCACGCAGACAGACAGACACACACACATAGCGGTCAAACTTATAACACCCCTCGTTTTGGTCGGGGGTTATAAACTGCCGGTCGTAAAACGTAAAACGGATCCTGGTCGTGACGTCATAAACATGGCTGCCGACCTTTAATATTTTTGTTTATTTGCCGAGTTCTACCCTAGCATCAAATAACTGGAAGTCAATGGTTGTGGGGTATTATGAGCAATTATACAACATTTGGCACTTCTGTGTATTTTTGTTCCATAGCGTTGCTTGCTGCAGACGGGATGTGGACCGGAACGAATAATAAAACTAAAAATATATTTAATTTAGCACAATGCATTTGTAAGGGGAAACCGGCCCCTGGAGCGAAATAAATAAATACAAGTACACTGTGAGTGCTTGTATGTACGTGGCATTTGGTATGCGATTTTACTACTGAAGGGAGGTACTCGAACAACATGGCTACCACTATGTGCTGGCTAGAAGTGATAAGTAAGAAAGAAGTTTCACAAACCTTGGCCATTAACTGCGGATCCACTAAAGTTATATTTATAGCATTTGGCACCATGAAATTGTACATGTATGGAAATCGATTCTCTATTAACAAACCCATACATAGTAGCAATTTTATTGAACAAGCGAGCGGAGCGAGAGAAGTTCTCCGAGTCTACTAGAACCATCCGGCATTTGTATGTTTGTATATGAATGTTCGTTCAACGATAACATGAGTAAAAGTCGGATCGTTGAATTTTTTTTAAGTTCGAACATGAGCCAAATCGGTTGAGGGGTTGCCGAGATATAAGGTTGTGCGCGCGCCTGTGCGAATTGTGTTAGCAAAAAGTTACACAGCTGTAAATGGGGTCGCGAGTTCAAAGTTCGGAGTGAACTACTAGTCACTCAGTACAGACAGTGACTACCTGGGATATCCCATGGTAGCACTTATCACGCGCGCCATAAAGGCATCAATCAAACAAAAAGGGGTATCTTAGCAGGTCGCTAACTGTACGAAACTGGTTTGTTTAATGCCCCACTGTAAACAATACTGCAGAATTAATTACAGTACCACAATTATACGCCGGTGGAAATAAGCAAAAGCAGCGGCTGGCGGTTCCCCCTTTGAAGAAGAAAAACAGGCCATTCTTCGGACTCTTGATGTGTGGTGCAAGGTTAGAGGAACAAGCGATTTTGTTCCTAAACTTAGTGCTTGGCCCAACGTGAACTGCCAATTTTTTTTTATTTTTTTTTTTAGTTTTTTATTTCTTTTGGTAGGTTTTTGGTTAGAGTTTGGTTTGCGGTTCTGCACCGAAAGTTACAAAAAATTAAAATCTCTGTACGCCGCTGATCGTTATTGCAATTCTTGTACAATCTTCCTTGTTGTTTGAACAGTGGTGTATTTCGTACCACGAGCTTACGGTTTCAAGAAGGAAGAGTAAGAGATTCGACCTTTTTCTTAAATAGAGGTAAATAAAATACTTAAATCGACACGTTTTTTTTTTAACTAATAACTTTAATACGAGACCCGATTTAGATGATTCTTGTTTTATTTGAAAAATTATACTTTCTATGTGGTCCAAAAATGGCGAATATATTTTGATGAAGATCTTCAGAGATGGAGAACGGAACTCCTCAACGGACAAGAGCAAAACACTCGGATTGGTGTACCTTTTCATCAGAGAAGTCGTTTTTTTTTTATATTGTTTATTTTGTATTATATAGTAGGAACATTCGCTTCCTCGATATTCAATGCAAGCACTCGCAACAAATAACAAATTTGCATCCTCTCTATTATATCTGTGTGTGTGTGTGTGTGTGTGGTATGTCTGTCTGTGGCACCGTAGCTCTTAAACGGGTGAACCAATTTGGAAGCGTTATTTGAAAGCAGGTTTTCTAGCGAGCATTTTAAGATATGTTTTATCAAAATCGGTTCTGCCGTTTATGAGATATGCTTATTTGAAGCTAAGGTGTCGGCGTTTTTTTTTTTAGAATTTATTCTCCTTTCGCCCATGCCCCGGGCAGCTTCCAGCTTCAACCCTAGGCTACACTCAAGCATGTTACCTGCAACAGCAGTTAGTTACCCTCCACCATCCACTTGACGTGCGCCTGCCTGCCATTAGCCTGAAATTAGGGTTCTGCAACGAAAGGGTTCTTTGAAAACCGAGATTAGTTACTTCTAAGATAAAGGGCATCATGAAGGGATCCCTTTCACTTTACAAATTTGATTATTACTAGTAGTAGTAGTACCTACTCCATTTAAAACAATGTCCCAGGCACTGCAGCGCCAAGTGGTCCACCCATTCAGTGTCAGTGAAGGTGCCACTGGACGCTGTATAAATCATCTTATTACGTAGATGCAAATAGGCCTTAGTTTTTTTTAGCAGTTCGCCCCTAACTGTGAACACGCGATGTAACTTTACAATCCCTTATCTCGGCAAATTGGTTTCATCTCATTTACTCGCATATCAAACTTCAAAGGTTGTCTGGTAGAGATTGCTTTTAGCAATAATACCGCCCATTGTATACTAATTAGTTTTAAGAAAATTATTTGTGAATAATACGTTTTTGTGTACAATAAAGAATATTCTATCTATCTTTCTATCTATCATAATGTTCCGGTCAATGGTAGAGCAAACAAAGCGTTGTGTGTTACACAAATAGTAATTTTCCATCAAAAGCTCAAAATCCGCAATGCCACCCTCCAATCAAATAAAGTAATAGTTTACCTGCAACCGATATTTGAATGTTCACTGTCACAAGCAATCAAATAAAATAAAGCTCTTATTTACCCACCGGAAAGTTAATAATAGTAGGTAGATTGTTACAATAAAGAATAATAAAATTTTAAGGCGAGGGTATTTTTTTAATCCAGAGTGGGGCGAGGGATCCTAAAGTAGGATCCTGAGCGCAGTAAGGGATTCAAAGGATACTCGGGCTAAAAATAGTTTACCCCGAGGTGAACACTCTACATTCGATCACCCTCTAAGAGAAAATAATTGTGAATGGAACTTACGAATAATTTTATTGGCGTCAGAGAAATTGTTCTCTGGAGTTCATATTACCTATAATTAGTTACTTTCATTCTCAATACTTAACAATGTTTGTAAACAACTAGTAAAATCCGAATTTCAATTAACAATTACCAACCAAGACGGAATGCATTTCTGACCTTTTTATTTATTCACATTTCTTTTTATTTGCCACTTTCTTGTCCTTAGATAATGTTCATGATTGATCTATTTGGTCATTGGAATTTTTACTAACAATATCTACTTACTTACATTACAAATTCAAATTACTTTTTGTCCCATGGGATTAAAAAACTATTTTAGTCCCTCTTTACAGGGAACGAACTAACTCTTTTCAAATAGAATGCAATAAAAAAATATGATCTATCAGCCTCTGTCTTTCTGTAGTTATTGCAATAATAGGTAGTTTTGGTACCAAATTACATGCTGATCCTCGTTTTGTTTTTTCATTCGCAGCAAAGAAAACGCACCTTAATATCCGCTAAATTTTTTAGCCAACTTTTTTAATTACTCCTCCATAAAGTCGTCGTCCAATCGTAGCTAAAAGCACCTGGCGCAAAATTCAACGTCAAATCTGGACAGTTAAAAATAAAGGAGATTTTTTTTTCTCTACCGAAAGAGATTTCCCGGTCCACCTTTTGTCCCCGTCCTCCCTTTAAAATCGAACAAGACTGACATTGAACTGAGAATCTTTTCACTAAATTGACTTGCGAGTTTAGGAACTTGGCGACAACTTTATAGTACGGTCGGCCACAGTCATAGATACCCCACGGCAGCTCTTACCGCACGCGTCAATCGAACCATTTAATTTACTAAAAATGTTACCGGTTTCCCTTTTGATATGTTATAAAGTACGTAATTCTGCATGAAAAACTAAGTCTTGCAATTCCTAACCTACTGAAAATATTTAAAAAAAATACATTGTTTGCATTGTGTTTTCTAAATTAATTTCGGTATCGCAATTTTCTAGGGCTAATGTCAGTTTTGTCATGAAGTGTGTGCTACAGAAAAGGGGAAAAAAAGAGAAAAATATCTGTTCTGTCAGGTTAGCTCCGGGTTAACTACAATATACCCCCGCCCCACCCATTTCAATCGGAAGTCACTCAAAGATAACCACTAAATTAAAAATACCTTTGACATTTTAACTTCAAACAAGCATATCTCATAATCGGCTGACCCGATTCTGATAAAACATATCTAAAACCTCTCGCCGCTTTCAAATAATTGAACGAGCGAGCGAAGCGAGCGAAGTTCTCCGAGTCTACTGGAACAATCCGGCGTTTGTATGTATGTATGTATGTATGTATGTATGTATGTATGTATGTATGTATGTATGTATGTATGAATGTTCGTTCGACGATAACTTGAGTAAATTTAGTCGAATCGTCATGAAATTTGGTAGGCAGGTAAATGAGGCCAAGAGAATTTTTAAGTTCGAACATGCGCCAAATCGGTCGAGGGGTTGCTGAGATATGGGGTTGTTAATTTTATATGGGGTCGCGAGTTCATAGTTCGGGGCGAACCACTAGTATAAAAATGTGTATCCAAATCGGTTCATCCGTTTAAGAGCTACGATGCCACATATAGATATACACACAGATAGACACACATATAGACAGATACACACACATAGCCGTCAAACTTATAACACCCCTCTTTTTTGGTCGGGGCTTAAAAAATACGACGTAATAAAATTTCTACTCTCACAATGATTTTGGTATGAACTACACTACCCACTCTAAACCAGTGAACCCGTGTCCTCTCTATTGAATTGTAGTTGTCCACTGCGCAACCACCCACAGTCACACTCAACCAAAACAATAAGCATATTATAACACCTGAAAAACTATTCAACAACTTCCCAGCCACAGTAGTGTTGTAAAATAACAATAAAAAACCTTCGCGCTCGTTACGGAGGACCGGACTTCCGGTCCGGATGTGACGTCATTGTTCCGCCGCCATATTGAAAAGACGATGTGCACAGACAGACGGCAGGATAAAAACCGGCCCACGCTGTGTGAAAAGGATCGCCTGCCGTTGCCGTTTAAACCCTATGCTGAAGGTATTTAGGACTACCGTACTGTCGTGTATTTTGTGCTGTTGGAATGACGTTGTATTACAATGTACGTCGTCGTCGCGTCATACGTTATAAAAGCTTGTAACGGGGTAGCAAGCAACGATGAAAAATACGGCCGAAAACGACGACTAAATATTGAAACAAAACAGAAACAAGCCTAATCGTTTAGTTTGTGCTCAGTTAAACTTGTTATTTGGACAAAATGGGTGAAATATTGGCCCAAATAAAAAAATCCTTAACTTGACGGTGATTATCTCTTGTTTAAGATAATAATCCTTTTTGTAGTAAAGTACCGAGGTTACCTCATCGATTTATATCGATGGGTTACCTACATTACGTTACAAGTATTTACTTCTTCTGTCTCTTCTTCGTGCGCTCCGGACGGATTCAATTTAACTAGTGGTTCGCCCCGAACTACGAACTCGCGACCCCATATCTCAGCAACCCCTCGACCGATTTGGCTCATCTTCGAACTTAAAAATTCTCTTTGCCTGATTTACCCGCCTACCAAATTTCATGACGATCCGACTAAATTTACTCAAGTTATCGTCGAACGAACATTCATACATACAAACATACAAACATACATACATACATACATACATACATACAAACGCCGGATTGTTCAAGTAGACTCGGAGAACTTCGCTCGCTTCGCTCGCTCTGTATGTATGTATGAATGTTCGTTCGACGATAACTTGAGTAAATTTAGTCGGATGGTAATGAAATTTGGTAGGCAGGTAAATAAGGCAAAGAGAATTTTTAAGTTCGAACATGAGCCAAATCGGTTGAGGGTTTGCTGAGATATGGGGTCGCGAGTTCATAGTTCGGGGCGAACCACTAGTTAACTCAAATTTATCATACAATAATTGCTTCATACATACTATTCAACATATTCAACATAGATATGCATATTCAACATAGATTCAACATACTACTAGGTTCATCACCCACCTGTATTACAGTAGTCAGTGCGTCTCCGGACGGATGAATGCGATGTAGGGATGTAGGGGATGGTAATACTAATGCACTTTTGAATTAGTGATGATTCTTTAACACGGTTTCCTTTTTTTGAGGGGACCAAAGCCTTTTACAGCATTTTGGATGCCCCATCTCTTTGTGGATTAACATGAAAGACGATAGTATGGAAATTGAAAATTTAAGTCGAAAATGCAGAGGAATGCTTACAAAGAGACCATTATAAATTTAATGCAAGGGACAGTAAATGCGGGATCGTTTAGGTGTTGCGAAAAAACACCAGTGGTTCGCAACTTCTTTCACGATGTCCATTTTCATTTTATTATTGAACGAGCGAGCGAAGCGAGCGAAGTTCTCCGAGTCTACTGGAACAATCCGGCGTTTGTATGTATGTATGTATGTTTGTATGTTTGTATGTATGAATGTTCGTTCGACGATAACTTGAGTAAATTTAGTCGGATCATTATGAAATTTGGTAGGCGGGTAAACGAAATTAAAAGAATTTTTAAGTTCGAATATGAGCCAAATCGGTCGAGGGGTTGCCGAGATATGGGGTTGTATAGTTTATATGAAAAGCGCGCGCGCCTGCGCGAATGGCGTAAGCAAAGTTACACATCTGTAACTGGGGTCGCGAGTTCATAGTTCGGAGCGAACCACTAGTATAAATTGTTGAAAAACAAATATAAATTGTTGTATTTTTATTGTCCAACAGAAATCTGCGAAGAGTCCGAATTCCCGCGGCCCTACATGATGAAACGCCCCGATCCCAACGAAAGCTTCTACGCGGCTACCGACATCATCCACCACGTAAGTAACCAGCTTTTAATCATTCTAAGTAACTAGTGGTTCGCCCCGAACTACGAACTCGCGACCCCATATCTCAGCAACCCCTCGATCGATTTGGCTCATGTTCGAACTTAAAAATTCTCTTTGCCTCATTTACCCGCCTACCCAATTTCATGACGATCCGACTTAATTTACTCAAGTTATCGTCGAACGAACATTCATACATACAAACATACAAACATACAAACATACAAACATACAAACATACAAACATACATACATACATACATACATACAAACGCCGGATTTTTCAAGTAGACTCGGAGAACTTCGCTCGCTTCGCTCGCTCGTTCAACTAACTACTAGGTAACTAGCTTTTAACATTTATTATTTATTAAAAACCATGCATCCAAATTCCAAATTCCATAATTACATTAAAATTCACATTATAAATCGTCCAAAAAAAAAAAAAAATTGAAATAATAAAACACAAAAAACATGACAAAGAAAAAAATTATAATAACAATAAGCCAATACCTACTCAAATAAACCACCCCGGGCCACATGCGATCCAAAGGTCCCCATGACGCTAGCAGCGTTACCACGCTGAACCGCCAGGGAAAGTAACATCTAGCTTTTATCCATTCTAAGGAACCATTAGGTAGGTAACTAACTTTTATTAATAGCTTTTATTCATTTTAAGGATCTATTTTGTGCATCTTCTTTTTCAGCATTTACTTATGTCTTCTTGAGGAAATATTATGTGTCTACCTACTACCTACGCATTTTTTCCATAGTCTAGCTACATATGTGGTTGGGCCTGGTTCGGTCTAAACATCACGCAGCTGGTCTGCGACATCATCCAGCATGTGAAGAATAGGTTTTATTCGTTCTAAGGTTATATTTTGTCCATCTTCTTTTCAATTCATTATGTGTCTACTGCTGGACATAAATTGTATGTTCCTAAATACACGTTTTTATTGTAAAAATGGGAGGATATAAGTAGGGTACATATAGAGAAATCTATCTACGTCTGTGCTCGTACGTACTAAGTGGCTTCCTTTGATTTTGGCCAGTTAAGCCAAGAGTTAAGCTGGCGTCGGTCTAAGCTCAGATTGATGCGTTGCCAAACAAGCCGTCTCAACAGGTGTGTTAGACACAGCTTATCCTAGAATGGTACATGCATTCAAGGCACTCTAGAGGGATTTTGACCCTGCTTACCGCAAAATTTGATATTGAACCGTAAGTCTACATAGCCTAAGCACTTTATTTCTCAGTATAAACAAACATCAAACTCAATCAACTTTCCATAAGGTAAAATTTATCGGAGCAAAACAAATAGGTAAAGCAAAATCTATTAGATTTTTGGCGCTCGTGTCATTTTGTTGTTTATATGGATGAGTAGAATCAATCACGTCAAACTTAGTTTGAAACTATAAAATTATTTAGTGAACATTTTTCTTTACAAAATAATTGTTTGTCAGCCTCTCAGTTTAAATTGTCTCTAAATCTAGCAATATGTTGCTGTTAAAGCAAAGGTAGCACAAACAACTAAAATCAAAAGACAAAAACGCATACCTACCATGTCGTCGTTGTTGGTTAACTGTACCATTACGTGTGTCGATAACGCCCACTAACAAACAAACAACAACAGATGTTCACAGAAAACCAGGTTCAGTTAATATTTGGAAACGCATATTAGCTTTTAGGGTTTCGCACACAAATTGTAGTTAAACGGAGAACCCTATTACTTTGCCAAGTGCGAGTTGAACTCACGCAATGGTGGTCCGTGTCACCAGGTTTTTTTTTTCAAATGTAATGTACCTACAGAAGGTATGGAACCTAGCGCGGATCCGAATAGTATTTGACCGTTTTTTCTAAATAAATAAATAACCACGTAGATTCCCGAATAACACGTTAGAAAACTGAGATCGACAAGAACAGAGGACAAAAAATACGAAAGTGGAATACACCGTCAGGCCTTTCTTCTGTCCCTCTTACTCCACCTCGCAGGTATCCCCCCGACCCTCAGGGGAAATCACCATCCCATGGCGGTCCCTACGGTGCATTAGCCGGGAATACAAATGGAGATCTATACAGCTGGATTAGCGAGGCTTATAACCCTGCTACACGCTCCGACATGCCTGCACAATTTGTCGGGCAAATGAGACATCGGCTATAGTCGTTTTATACAACGTGTCATCCTAATTATTTTTACAGCGTGTAAACTAATGGTCAATAGGATGTCAATTCCGTAATAAAATAAAGCGTGTGTAGGTCCATTTGCATAGCTTTGAGTGGTTAAAACATTCTGAAAGTCAATGAAGACAATATTTTTATAAAACTTTTCTGCCGAAACAGCGTTCACATATTATTATTAATTTAAAAAATCAAAAAAATAGGTTGTGATCCCTGTCACCGGGTGCTATTACCCTGTAAAAAGAGTTAGGATCTTTTTTAACACCTTGCATAGTTTTTAATCGTTTTTTCGATTAATCGTACCAACGGCGAAAAGTCATTCGTTAAAAGAAACTTCGCTCAATAGTTCAATCAGTCAACCTATAGTCTTTCGAACTCACGTTCGAAACCCCACAAACCAGCTCCTCTACCCTCGACGATATTGAGTCAAAAGCGACGAAGTTAATTAAACTAGTGGTTCGCCCCGAACTATGAACTCGCGACCCCATATAAAATTAACAACCCCATATCTCAGCAACCCCTCGACCGATTTGGCTCATCTTCGAACTTAAAAATTCTCTTGGCCTCATTTACCTGCCTACCAAATTTCATGACGATCCGACTAAATTTACTCAAGTTATCGTCGAACGAACATTCATACATACATACATACATACATACATACATACATACATACATACATACATACAAACGCCGGATTGTTCCAGTAGACTCGGAGAACTTCGCTCGCTTCGCTCGCTCGTTCAATAAAGATTATCCTATAAGCTTCTTCTTCTCTAGTGTCGAAAGCAGCACACGTCGTCGCGCACCCAGGGATTTCGAAGTTGGCCCATATTACTTAAAAGTTGCTTGCATTGATGAGTATAAAGACTTTAGTATGATAGGACCTTTTTGCAACACGCTGTATACAGTCATGCCTACAGTTCTGGAGCTGTGCGGGCAAGACGGATCGTGTAGCAGGGCCCAGAGCCATTACAAACACATGGCCGTCAGACTGCGAACTGCACGTTTTGACAACACAAGGCCAGTCTCTGTATTCAGTCAGACAGCAAACAATGTAGGTACCACAGAGTAACTTTAATTCGTTGGCTAAGGGGTCTTGCTACTCATTAATACCAACAACTTTTTCATCTCCCAGGCTCGGATCCTATTTTTAACTATCTACATTTTTGCACGCTTTGAAAGCAACGTCGTATGGTATGTGATGTACCTCAAAGAAATAAGGAACTCCTTTGACTTGTGACGTTGCCTAGCAACGGATTGTTGTTTTATGACACTTAAACCGTACTTAGGGGTGGACGATACCAGCGTAGCGAAAATTTCATAATTATCACAATATTTGAATTTTTCGCCACACTGCTATCGTCCAACCTTAAAGAAGACACGATTTGTTAAATAAATTAGCTTCGGGGTTATTATAAGAAAAAAATAAACAAGGTAATTTGAGAATATTTTATTTTTATTTATACAACGTGTTACAAAATATCATAACTCTTTTTACAGTGCAGTGATAGGGATCACAACCGACATTTTTTTATCATGATCTTTTGTAACACCTTGTATTTCTTTATATTACGTTTAGTTTGAGTACGCTTGAGCGTTACTAAGGCCCGGTTTCTGAATTGAGAATTTTGCTAAGCAAATACTTAACTATCGTTCTGTCACGCTCTTTTGTGAGAAATCTGCAGAGACAGGACTATACTTACCCATTTGCTTAGCGAATTTCTCAATTCAGAAATCGGCTGTTAAACTATCTTCACTGAGTCGGGTGTCACTAACCAAAATCACACCATGTATATTTCGGATATAGCAATGAGCGTGTTTCGTCTCGCAAATGTACATTGATCCCAAGCATATAGGTAGCTAATTACGCGTTAATCCTCATTTAATCCTAATTGTACTTCAAGCATGCCAGTATGTTATATTGCATTAGGCTGCCCTTCACAATCAATAGATATGCTGACCGCAAGCTAATAACCTGTCAATTCGCTAATACTGAACAGGATATAGCCTCAATTTGCCAATACCGCACCGGATTTAGCCCATGCAGTAAGTAGCCTTCAACTAGGATTTAGATCTAACGTAACAATGAAAAAAAATATTAAAGACAAAAATAATTTCATTTTTTTCTTAACTTAACCGTCGTCGGAGTCGGTGCCAAAACCTCTAGAACTAACGCTTTGTAACGCTAAACATTACGGGTCGAATTGAGTACCTACCTCTATTTTTTAAGTCAGCAATGGGCAATGAGTACCAAGTACCAATTGTTTATGATGCTTACACCAACAAACACACATTCAAATAATGCCTGTGTCGGAATGAAATTACTAGAAATTACTGTTTTTAACCAGTCTTACACAAGTGTACGGCCACAATTTATACACACCCAAACACACACACGCCCTCACACACTAACACTCACCCTCACACACAACCTCACACACACACACACACACATACACACACACATATAACGGTCAAACATATCCCTCTTTTTGGGTCGGGGGTTAAAAAAAAGAATGCAAAAATATTTTATATTTGCGGTGGGTTAGGAATTGCAACATAACATAAAACGTTACGGGCGACTGTACTATTATTGGTCCAAGCTAACAGTTGGACTTACTTTGTGGTAAGTACTAAACAAATGTTCATAAAATGGAAATAAACGTGAATTGCCTTTTTTACAATATGAAACAAAAGTTATCGAATGTGAAAAACAACTTGACTTCTACGTAATGTTTTCACAGTCAAAGTAAATAAAACCAAATGAGCCATCCAAGAAAATAAACGCTTCTGATTGGTCGATTCCATCCGAGCCAGAGACAAGCTCGCTCAAATGGAAAAGCTTGTCTCTGGTCGAATGGAATCGACCAATCAGAATCGTCTATTTTATTGGATGGCTCATTTGGTTTTATTTACTTTGACTGTGAAAACGCGGCTTTATACAGCAGTTGCACTCCAACGACCACTCGGCCGCCGCGGTACCTACCTTCCCTGTGACATTTGTTTCAATCGAGTAGTATTTCCCAGCAACTTTCCTGAGAGGCCTTACCAGCGCCTCTCAGCTGTTTGGCATAGCCCACAGTAAAGACCACCCAACTGACCAACCCAATTATATACCTAAACCAATTTTTTTCATCCCATTTATTGGCACGATCTGAGTTTACGTCAATGAGACGAAAATGGCCAAATCAATTACGTCGCTGCAAACTATCTAATATATCCTGAGCTTTCCTTCAAGCTCAGCGGTACTGAAATAGAACGGGTGCCTGCACTAAACTAATAGATTTACATCTAAAGTAGATAGTCTGTCACCACAGTCCTTTGCAGTTTATTGATTGAAAATTGGAATAGAAGATATTTGATTAAATTTAAATGTAATTTACATATCCGCTGGCTGACTGCTGGCATTGCTCTGGCTGCTTTGAGTGCTGTAAACAGGATTTGCTAAGTAATTTATTGCTTATACTAAAGAAAATGATTGAGCGTTGACATTGACTTTATACCTAAATCGTAATTACAGTTTCAGTATCTCAGCAAAAGAGCACGATGTTTTCTACACTGCTTCTGTATTCTTAAACCGCGTGATTATTTTAGCACACTCATGTGTAGTTGCTAACTGTACAATCCGCGCCCATTTACATTGGTCGAGAATTCGAGCCAAACCGTCTTATTACAAAAATCCGGTTTTATCTGTTGAGCACGTCAATGAAAAAGGTTGCTGCATGCAGGCCCTGTGGCTTGTGTGGATAGAAAATCTCCCGCATCCCGCATGCGGGTTATCATCATCCATCAGCCCACCTCTGTCCACGATAGGGTATAGGCCTTCCCCTCGCGCCACTTCGAGCGATCGAAGTCATCTGACCGCTGGCTGCTGGTCTTCCCACTTCTCTATCACTGCCCCGTCCAGTCCACAGATCATCTTCCCGCCTCGCCAGCTATCGAACAATCTTCTTCTTATTCGTGTGGAGTGTCAAATCATATGGAATGCAGCCAGTGCTTCACGATCGCTATGGTTTTTGTTGTTGCTTTCAGCAGGTCTTCGATGGTGCAAGTAAATTGAGAGTCTGGGCAGTGTAGGAGATGCTATGGGTTTGGCCACGAGCGCAATTCGTGTTGGCCTCTGGTGGAAAGACTCCTCATAGACCAATGTAAATGAGCCTCAAAATACTCAACCGTTTTGTCGCGGAGCCCCGTCGTCGTTGTAATTAACCACAATATCGCGGTGTGTTGCTGCCACCATTGTTTCCGGTCCCCTTTGAATGCTCGCCACTTGGTGCAAGCGGGATAGATAAAAGGTCTGGAAAAACCTTCGCTTACTCACTTCTTGGTCAACTTTGCTGTTTTGAGGGAAAAATGTAACTGTATAAATTTAAAATTGCGGAGTTTTTTATTTGCAAGTATTTCTTCTGCTTTTTCTTGGTGTGTCTCTCCACTAATCACTCTTCATATAGTTTTCTGTCCCTTGCCAAACGGTTTTGCGTCCATTCTCAAGTATTTGCCCGCGATAATCAGCGTAGGTAATCTAGAAAACATTGTTTCCCGTTCATAGCTAATTCATAGCTATCAGCAGGAAGCCAAAGTGTCGTAGTTTAAAAATCTCAAAATATTAAATACAAACTTGAATGTTAGAACATGTCGTCTTCTTAGATAATATGGATCGAGAAAACTGTAAAACAAATAAAATAAGGGAGTGGTCCCTTACTTAATTTCTATTACAGTTTTTCTGTGCATTGCTCTATGCATTGGAAAAATACCTAGTTGAGAGTTGTGGTCACGTAGGATGTTTCGAAAAGGCTCTTCAAGCTGTGTAATACCTAGTTGGGTGTCGTTTTATGCACAAGGTTATGTGTCGACACCGGTAGAGCCAAAAAACAAGTACAGTGGGACAATGATGAACGGTGCGAAGGTCCCAGCCCACAAGGCCAGAGGCATGATGCCTTTCAGATCCTGAAACCAGTACTTAGTCGGTACTTTAAACTCTACTAGCTGCGACACATACATACAAACATACTTACATACAAACGCCGGATTGGTCCACTAGACTCGGAGAACTACTCCCGCTTCGCTCGCTCGTTCAATAAAAAAATACGCTCTTTTTGGTCGGGGGTTTACAAAACATACTAACCTAACATACCCGATCCCTCGGCGCCTAGACGGCATACGGAGCGAGCGCTAAAGCGCTAAATGCTAGATTTATCACTGTAGCGGTGCTCATTAGACGCCAGAACGCGCTGCAATTACTTGGTACAGCTGACTAACGGGTCGGCTCAATACAGCTTCGTTTGTTTGCCACAAGGTATAAGGGAAGGCTCTGTTCACACTTTGACGCATGCCACCGCGACACGACTCTATATTAGAGGATTTCTATATTAGATTTGTCTGAAACCAAGCGTAGAAGATCAAATGGTGCAATGTCGACGGGTACAATCCTTCCCAGCCAAAGGTCGCACTGCCACACGCCGCATAGACATACGTCAAAGTGTGAAGGGAGCTTTATGGGAAGACTGCTCTGCGCGAACAAAGCTTGGTGGGTACATAGTGGTGAAACATGTACGAGTATAACATCTAATGAAAAACTTGCCGTCCACGCTTTGTACCGAGTCATACAGTCGATTTATCGTGAATTACATTGCATGTTACGTTTTAGCAGTATGTACCATAAGGTCACCATAAGGACTTAGCATAAAATTAGCAATTAAAAATATTTCGAAGAGAAGGTGATCCCAAAAAGCAAAATTAGCCTATTTCATAAAATATGGATCTCTATCAAACAACTATGTGTTTCCGTGTCATCAACAGAGGTCTAATCGACTTATACCTATGACGATTGCGCTTGAGATTGATCAAGATTAATACTTTAAGGCAATGTGAAAGACACACTAGCTCCGCAAATGAAAAAAAAATTGTATCTTCTTTTTGGATGCGTTTTTGTCCTAAAAACGAGCCGTCAAAGGAGAATCCGGCACAAGTCAAAAGTAGACGTTTTGTTTCTTGTGAGGGATTTATTCGTAGGTTATAGAATCTGTCCTAAGAATAGTTAAGCCTAGGGATTCTCATTTGACGGCCCGTTTTTTAGCAAAAAACTTAGTTCGGTGCAAAAAACGCATCCAAAAAGAAGATATGATTTTTTTTCTTTGGCGGCGCTAGTGGCCGTGGTACCCTCCTCTTAAGAAGTAATAGCCTTCGGTATTCATCACAACTACTAATGGAACTCAATGCTGGGTGTAAGCCTCTACCATTGTAAAAATAAAAAGAAGATTCATGGAACGTATCAGTCAAAAAAGCCATACTAAGGTTATCGTTTTAAAACGCATCTCCCCTCAGCTCATGCCAGGGGCAGATCTGCCTCTCTCCACGATAATTGATCGTGGCCTGGCAACAAGAAGGATGTCAAATTGAGAGATCGATCGCTGAGGTTGTAGTAAGACTATTAGGCTGTTTGTCCACTGCACCGAGCCCACTCATCACGTCACCATATTTTGACGGCGCCGATGTTGCGGTATACTAGTTCTCGCCAAACATCTAGTCCCCTATGAAGTTGCCGCGCTACGCATTGCGCAGGTTTTCAATGTATGGCGGCTATACATTAAAAACCTGCGCAACTCGCGGTGCGCCAGCTTCAAAATAGACTAGATGTTTGGCGAGAATTATTAATTCATGTCTTGTTGCCGCTTTTCACGTCACGTCATCGTATACAAAAAAGTATAAGCCCACAATCTCGTTATCGGTGACAGTTATGGAATCGGTGCAGTGGACAAGCGACCTTAGAGCTCTTTCGGCGGACCATTCACAACAAGTCGAAGCGCTCCGTACCCCGCTGGGCCACCACTCGCCCTCGGCGTATAAATCTCTATAAAGAGAACGTCACATTATAGGTATCTACGTACATAAGTTTGTTATTAACTTTTATGGGCCCATTCCGCCCGAGGAATGAAATTTACCGCCCGTCATCCCGAGAGCTTATTAACCGTCGAAGAGCTATATTTCTGAACTTGGCTGCGACACTCTTGCCGACCGGCTGGCTTTCCACACAACCGCTGAAAACTGTCGTATAACAGAAAACAAAGGTGTCAAACTAAGGCCGTCTTGCACCACTTTCATGTGGTTTAAACAGCATTAGACTAAAATCTTCATACAAAAGTCGATTTAAATGGCACTTAAGTGGCATTTAAGAATTGGTGCAAGACGGCCTAAATATGAAATTAATTTAATTTATTAATTCCCTACCCGTTCCCTACTATTGAAAGAAACAATCATATGTTAATCTTTATAAAAAGTCACTGGATGGTGCATGTGACTGTTTTTTATGGTGCCATATTGCGCGCCATATTATTAAGGGTAGAAGAAACACCATTTGCGGTCATATTTTAAGTCTTAAAATGTGGTTCTATGCACGCTGAAAACATCTAGATTCCAGATAATCGATGACTTTCCAGCATACGAACGATTTTCTTAATATCAAATAGTTTTACGATATTTTTGTATTTAAATATTAGCCTTTTTCGTCTTTTGATATTACGTACACAAGGTGTCACAAAAGTACCTAACTCTTTTTACAGGGTGTAACCTACTGGTCAACAGGATGTCAAATCTGTAAAAAAAGTAGAAAAAAACAATTTTTATTTTATAACCTCAAAATTTAAAAACTTTCATAACTTTTTTGTTTTTGATATTAGCTCAAATTTAAAAATATGATGTACGTGTAGGTGCAGTTACATAGCTTTGAGTTGTTAAAACATTGTGAAAGTCAATGAAAATAATATTTAAAAAATACTTTTCTCCCGCCACAGCGTTCACTTTAGGTTGTGATCCCTATCACCGGGTGCTATTACCCTGTAAAAAGAGTTAGGTACTTTTGTAACACCTTGTATATTGTTTCATTTGTTTCTCAAACGGTTTGGGGGGTGCACGATTTGTAATTAAATTTTTGTGACGGTTACCGACATAAAACTGTTTCTATTGTTAAAACATTTATTTTTCTACAAACTACAAACAGGCATAGAACCACCTTACCCTCTACCGAAGTCCCTACGTGCGCATTGTAAAGCTCATTTCACGGCAAATTATCTACAACCGACATATTGTTGAACTCAAGTAACGGGCGGCGTGCTTATGCAAACGGAGAGGTTACGAGTATTATGAAAAACGCTAATACGCATAAGTATGTATTTTATTTATTCTATTTTATTCCAGTTTATTTGGCACACCAACAGAACACACAATTAACAAACACAAAGTACATAATACAATATAGGTACATTGCAAAACATTCTAAATTATGTGCACTAATTACAGGTGGGCACGCCATGCATTTTTCAAATCAATCAATTACTATAAAAAATCTTAAATTACAAACACATCAAAATTCTAATTTATTTAGATATTATTTGGCCAAAATTACTATAATAATTATGTTTATTCTTACGTATTTCGCAAGAATGTTTTGAATGAAGCGAACGAACCAAACAAATGAAGGGTCTCCTGATAGATATCATTTATCTCTTTACAACATCTGGTTATCGGGGTTGGAATTCCATTGTGGAAGTTCGAACATAGGACCGTACGACCGTTCGTTCGTACTGATCTACATAGGTCTATGGCGGAAGATGACATTGAGAAGAAGAATTTCTGATAACGCACCTCTCACGAATCTATCTATCCAGCTCGTGAATCACAAAACCGCCTTTAAACCTTCATGAGAGTCGTTTTATTTATTTTTAACCCCCGTGCAAAAAAGAGGGTATTATAAATTTGGCCGCTATGTGTGTCTGTCTGTCTGTGTGTCTGTGGCTCTTAAACGGATGAACCGATTTGGATGCCGTTTTTTTTAATTTTAAATCAATTTCTTAGCACAGACTTGTAATAAAACGTTAATAGATATGTTTTATCAAAATCTGTTCAGCCGTGTATGAGATATGCTTATTTGAAGCTAAAATATCGGGGGTATTTTTAATTTTTAATTTAGTAGCTATTACATCACACTTCATTACATGTTTACTGTGGTGACACGTTCAGGGTAAAACGGCTCCTCTGGTCCGTTACGACCAAATATTCAAATGCTATGTCATTGTGCCTAGATTTAAATTTGCCATAATGCCTGAAATCCAAAATTACTTTATTTCAGTAGTCGCGTAGCGCAAGCTACGAAGCCATCGCACATTAGAAACATCGTGCAGTCGCGTAGCATAAGCTGAGGATCCGTAGCAAAGTTGAAATATCGCGTAGTCGCGTAGCACAAGCTACGGAGCCGTAGCAAAGTTGAAACATCGCGTAGTCGCGTAGCTACGGAGCCGTAGCAAAGTTGAAACATGGCGTAGTCGCGTAGCACAAGCTATGGAGCCGTAGCAAAGTTGAAACATCGCGTAGTCGCGTAGCACAAGCTACAGAGCCGTAGCAAAGTTGAAACACCGCGTAGTCGTGTAGCGCAAGCTACGGAGCCGTAGCAGAGTAGAAACATCGCGTAGTCGCGTAGCGCAAGCTACGGAGCCGTAGCAGAGTAGAAGCATCGCGTAGTCGCGTAGCACAAGCTACAGAGCCGTAGCAAAGTTGAAACACCGCGTAGTCGTGTAGCGCAAGCTACGGAGCCGTAGCAGAGTAGAAACATCGCGTAGTCGCGTAGCGCAAGCTACGGAGCCGTAGCAGAGTAGAAGCATCGCGTAGTCGCGTAGCACAAGCTACAGAGCCGTAGCAAAGGTGAAACACCGCGTAGTCGTGTAGCGCAAGCTACGGAGCCGTAGCAGAGTAGAAGCATCGCGTAGTCGCGTAGCACAAGCTACAGAGCCGTAGCAAAGTTGAAACACCGCGTAGTCGTGTAGCGCAAGCTACTGAGGCGTAGCAGAGTAGAAAAGTCACGTAACACAAGCTGCGGAGCCATAGTAGAGTACAAACATCACGTAGTCGCGTAGCACAAGCTACGGAGTCGTGGCAGAGCAGGAAAATCGCATTGAAGCGTAGCAATATGCACCTAAAAGAGTAAAAACGTAGCTCCTTAAGAACTCAACTACGTAGAGAATGCTATATTTTCGTATTGCTATTTCGTTCGCTTTAGTGAAAACTGAAAAGTTACACGGCACATATTGGAGGTATTTATTGCTGAAGCACGTTATCCTTCCTTTTATACTATTTAGTTTGGCGCTTCAAAGATAGCGAAAAATCTATCTGAAAGCCCTCGAATATACCGAAGCATATTGAAAGTGCTTTTATTCGTGTCCGGGCGTCCAGCGGACCATTCATTCGACACGGTTATCACAAACCATGCTTCTTGGGTATAGTTTAAGACAGGAAGTTATGGCCTATTGTTTGTTAGGTAAATGAGACGCCCCATTAATCTCAGTCTTTTTGGTCTTGGGCTTTTCTCATCCAGTCTTTTCTCGCCACTTTGTCCTTGCTTATTTTGTGAAACAAATCTGCACAGTTGCTTGTCCTTAAAAACGGTTTATTAGTGGAAATTAAAACATCTTTTGTTTTCGACAAATTGTACGCACTTATTATTGGTCGAAAAAGAATAAAAAAAAATTTTTTTCGATAAATTATACGCATTTATTATTGGTCGAAAACTCGAAAAAGGTCGTCGCTCCATCTCATCGGTGTCCTGCCCACATTTCATTGCAGTACGATATAATATGTCATAGACAAGACCTACATATTATGTATATGGCCTGCCTTTTTGTTGATCTAGATCCTTAGAAAGTATTACAAATACTGGAAAACCTCTCCTTGTGCAAGAGAGGACCAACATGAAATCCCATATTTTGTTTTGTGTTATGCCACTCGAGTCCGGGCCCAGGTGTGTAAAGAGCCGCGCATCCATTTCTCAAAGTGGAAGCGCCAAGCTAGAGCAGAGGCGGATTCAGGCACCACAAGAGGGCCGAAACGTGTACTAAATTAATAACTAGTAGTTCGCCCCGAACTGTAAACTCGCGACCGCATATCTTGGCAACCCCTTGACCGATTTGGCTCATGTTCAAACATAAGAATTATTTATGTCTCATTTACCTACCTACCAAATTTCATGACGTTGCGACCAACGATACTCAAGATACAAGCGCTGGATTATTCCAGTAGACTTGGAGAACTTCTCTCGCTTCGCCCACTCGTTCTATTATCATTTTATACCGGTGAGCTCTGCCCTTTGAAGAACACCTAACTGGAACAGTAGGCTATCCCGATGTTGACAGTAACAAAAGTTGTTGGAAATCACATTTATAATAATTATGTTGACGTGTTTCATCAATAAAGCTATTTAAAAATTACGCTGTCTTATTTTGTCGCTCGCTTCACGAATCTCTGAGTACGGCCCTGGTTCGGGCCCCGTGGGGTGGTTATTTTATAATGGTGTAGCGCTGCCAGCATGGACACATGCCGCCTTTCATAAGATTACATTGGCTCCTATGTACAGTCTGTTTTGGAACACTCGCTGTGCTTAGGGACACTTCCGTACATAAATAAATAAAAATAACTCTATTCGAAAGCAAAATAATAAAAAAATGCAATTTAAAAAAAAAAACTAACACTTTTGAAAAGGTCGGAGACTATGTTTTTCAGTCTCCGCTGGTTTGATCGCTGTGTACTAATAAAAGTAAAAAAAAAAATCGCGGTTGACCCGATAATAATAAAATTGTTTACGTTGCTAGGGCTGTAACTTAGTTAACTTGTAACTTGTAATTAACTAGTGGCTCTGTGAGCTGCGGGTAGACCTCGCGAGTTTGACGAGGGGGGTTGGGGTATTTGTAGGGGAGTTGTCGAGCCGCTCTGAGCTTCGCTCGACGCGGGACTCTGCCTTCGGCCTCGTGAGACAGAGCTTGGCCTTCGGCCTCGCCAAAATTTTTACAGTTGGGTCAATAATCGATTAACGTTTTGTCTAAAAAGTTTAGATTAAAGTTTTGTCCAAAAAGACAGAAAACTGCGCGGGAATGAGTAGCTAATTTATATCTACCTCTATCATACCTCCTTCATTACATATAAAATATTGGAGCTGTATTTATCAAACATTCGCTAGGTACCGTAATTTGATTCTGAATAGAACAACGAACCCTTGGACTTGGCAAAGCCACATCACATCTTTGATCGCTAAACTATTTTGTGGTCGGAAGCTCCTCCGTTATAGGCATGCCCTATTAGGGAGGCTTCACTTGGCGCACTATGAGCACAGAATAGCTACCAGAAGAACAACGTAAGTAAGGCTGGAAGATAGCAGCGTGGCGGGAAATTAAAATTTTTCCCAGTTTTTTACATTATTGTTCAGTGATTTTTCGTTCGCGGCAATAAAACAGTATTCTTTTCATTATTGTAAACAACAGAACAACAATAATTCAGCCGATTATGTGTTCTGGTCTACGACGCAGTGGCACTGCCCAAAAAACTTGTCGTAGACCAAAACACATAATCGGCTGAATTATTGTTGTTCTGTTGTTTACAATAATGCAAAGAATACTATGTTATTTCCGCGAACGAAAAATCGCTGAACAAAAATAGCTCACTTTAGCTACAAAATGTAAAAAACTGTGAAAATTTTTAATTTCCCGCCACGTTGCTATCGTCCACCCTTAATGAAAAAACCGGCAAAGCGCAAGACTGACTCAAGCACCGAGGGTTCCTAACCATCAATCAAAACTTATAAACATTTTTGGGTGTCTCATATAATGATTATTCTGTAAACATTTTAACTGGATACCTACCTTAGATAGGTACCATTTAGCCAACAACTATTTTAAAAAGTCTCAATTATTAAACTCTGGTTTTTCCATGTCCCTGCTATCTCTGAATAAATTCAAAGGAGGCCGTAAACATTTTTCATTTCGTTCGTTTTCTTTTTATTTCGTCCTCGTTTCGGTCGCTATTTCCCAAATGAATGCCCTTCGGCTTGCTTCAACATAACAGCTGAGCTTTCGCATTTCAGATCTGGAGCTACTACCTACCAAATGAAAGAAATAATTTAGGATAAACTTAAAAACACTCGCCCTCTCGCTCTAATTAATACTCAAAGCAAGACAACGCTAGTTTGGTTATAAATGGTAATATCTAAAATATTCGAGAATGTACTCGTATGTTGTACACTTTTGACAACATTAACTTTTATTCCACACACAATGTTTTAACAACTCAAGTCTCAACGCTATGCAAATGCAAACACACACAAATATAGGTATTTTTAAATTTGAGCTTATACCAAAAACAAAAAAGTAAAGCTTCTATTTTGAGGTAAAGTATTAAATTTATTTTTTCAATTTTTTTTACAGAATTGATATTTTATTGACCAGTATTTTATGCCCTGTAAAAAGAGTTAATGTTTCGTAACACGTTTTATACAGGCAATTAGAAAAAGAAAGGAGAAAGAAAGAAAAAAAAAAGCCCCTATGTATTGACCTCAAAAAAAAAATTTAAGCCAGTGGTGCCGTTTATTAAAGCCATCGCTAACTTGACTGTAGTTTACTATGTAAACAGTCAAAAAGGCTAATTAGACACACCGCGGTAGTTTTAGCTGCCCGGCCCGGTTCACCCCGCCGTGGTCCAGTTCGCCCCGTCCTTTCTCGCTAATGGCTTTAACCCCTACACCTGATACTGTTCATTTTAGTCATGACCGTCTGCTGAAAATCGTAAATAAAGGTTTTCATAATAAAAATTAAAAAAACTGGCTACCTATTACCGCAGAACCGCTGGACCAGGCGGATCCTAGAATGGAGACCATGGCAAAATACCAGACCACGAGGCCGCCCACCCAGGCGCTGGGCGGATGACATCCGCGAACAGGCGGGTTACGACTGGATGAAAAGGCAGCAAACCGCCAACACTGGAAATTTTTGGGAGAGGCCTATGTCCAGAAATGGACCAACAGAGGCTGCCAATGATGATGATGATGACCTATTACACTTCCATAGATACTGTAGGCCCTTTTAGATACACAGGCGCGTTTTATCGGTCGATGCGTTAATGCGATATCTGTTATTAATTAGTACATTTTGTATTAGGAACGTCCAAGCATTATTGTCGCAGCAGTGTGTAACTCCATGGCCATCCATGTACAAAATGTACTGAAAACAGATATCGCAATAACGTATCGACCGATAAAAACGCGCCTGGGTGGGGGAGCCTTAAAGATCGGACAGGCAAACGAACAGACAGCCGTAACAGAACAGACAGTAACCTTTCGGGTACGGGACCCTTAAAAGTCGCAATAGCTCTTTGCGTGAAGAAACCTGAGCGTCGAAAACCACAGTGGGCAAGTCTCTGAGTGGGACATGTACAATTTTGTACTGAGTACATCTTTCTTTTAGTAGCCCACTGCGGAAGCGAAGAGGCTGATCGCTGTTTATGGCATGTACAGTCCACAGCACTCGACTCTCAGGGTGGCATTAATAGTCGTCGACTCAAGATCGAACTCAAGTATTTGATCTCAGAAAAGTCAAATGCTAATGTCAAGCTTTGGCTAATATCAATGTCAATCTCAAGATAGTGTTTATTAATATTCTGACAGCTACTCAAGTTGTACATTAGCCAAGGCTTGACATTAGCATTTGACTTTTCTGAGTTCACCTACTTGAGATCCAGCTCAAGTAGGTGATCTCAGACGACTACTAATACCACCCTCAGAGTGAGAGAGAGAGAGAGAGAGTTCACACTGCAGATTGGCGTTTTTCGCGTTGAGGGTAGTATCTTAGAAGCTCAGGTTTCTTCACACAATGGACTTACGGCATTTAGCTTTCCGTCCACGTTCCGCACCATATGTATTAAACTCAAACTCAAACCCATTTTTTTATTATGTTGTATTCAATAAATACGTACATTATAATAACATTCACTTCACGTCATAAGTAAAAGTCACGATATAAATTAAATTAATATTAGGAATTATCTACTACTAATACTACTTCTTTTTCTCCAATCTGCCTTCGCTTTCTGTCCGATTATAAAGAGTTAATCTTTGGAACAATAACAAAAAAATACCGTTCTCTGTTGTACCTACTTGCGACTATTTTCAAAAACGGCTTCGTTTCTTTGTACAGTGCAGAACCCTGAAGGGGCTTAACAGCTTCGGGCGCCGATTTTCATAGAAATATTTCAATCCCGCACTAATTGGAGCCTCGTTAGTTACCTAGTTACCTTTACCATTCATTCACTTATAACTGCACAAGCTATGTACCTATACACCTAACTTGGCAATAAATGTTTTTTCACTTTCACTTTCACTTTCACTTTCTATTGCACGTGACCTCGTTCACCGAATATCGCTTTTAGGGTGTAAGGTTTCTGAACAACCTGTATAAATTAAATTAATAAAAAAAAATCTTTCATGACTAGATTTGAAGAAAAAACAATTAAAAACGAAATAACAATACAAACAAAATTCAAGCATTTCTACTTCACGTTTTTCAGCGCTTGTTAAAATTACGAATAATAAAAAAAAAATAAAAAAATATATAAATAAATAAAAAGGCTGAAATGATTTAAACAGAGATTTTAACGGATTTAACACTCAAAGGTCTCGAAACGTTGGAAAATGTAAAAAGTTAATAAAACGAGTGTTAAATCCGTTAAAATCTGTGTTTAAATTATGTATAGTGCTCGTGCAAACCTAAGAAAATATTATGTAAGGCTGAAATGATTTCCTTTTTCAAAGAAATATTTTTAATTTTTCATGAATCCTACAAACGGACAGATGTACTTTATAATCGTAATACGGAAGGGAGAGCCCGTTGACTCCCCTCATAGATGAATGAACTTTCATTCATCTACAGCGTATAAGCGCCTTGATGTCGATCGTCTTGTTGCTTCATTTGCTGCGATCTGCGACTATTAGGTATAGCATGTCCGGACTCCGGAGCAGGGGGCTCATTCCCGGAAATCTCGCATTCGACACATCTCGAAGGAAAAATCTCATTTTGCGGCAAATGTCACAATATTATTATATCCTATTCTCAGGAAGTCATCCTCGACATAAGGCACGAGATTCTGCGAGATGTTTGCCTTTCTCGCTCGACATGACTCGAATGGTCGGGAGCAGTCGAGATCGAATTTCATCATCATCATCATCAGTTCCTTTTATCCCTAATCAGGGACATAGGGCTCTTAAAATAGTTTTCCAATCTGGCCGATTTTGCGCCTTCGTCTCAAGTTCAGATATGCTCGTCCCGAGACTGTTAGCCTCCTGTTGCACTGATCGACGCCAGGTAGTTTTAGGGGGCCCTCTCTTGCGTGTTCCAGTTGGACACCATTTCAGTGCTATCTTGGAGATGATGACCTATCCAACGCCACTTTCGCAACTTTATTTCTTCGTCTACTCGTTTTTGGCTAGTTCTTCTCGACAGTTCTGTGTTGGTAATTTTCTTTGGCCAGAGAATTCTCGAAAGAGATCGAATTTACTTTTGAGAATATATTGTGTATCCTACGTTGGTGATTTTTTAAATACTTTTCTTCTAGGATTAACAAAATATTATATCTTTGATGCAATAAGGTTTTAAGTCACTCAAGTTTTACGGTAAAAAAATCTACCAATAGGTACTTTATATTTTATAATGGTAACACTTCCTCATTATTTTTAGCATCCAATTAAAAAACTGACTTTAGGTAACATAATTTGTGTATAGCTGAAAACTATCCTCATCCATATACGCTCTCATAGGTACACTTCAATAGGCTATCGTGTACTGTACGGTGCTTCGTCTGAGCCATCCCTTAGTTGTTCCTGCTTCATACCTTAAGATTGACCCTATAATTTAATAGTGGGCTGAAATTGGCAGTTTGAATCCATCCAGTTATTCTAACGTGAAAATGTAACACGAACTTTTAACCAACCATCATAGGTCCAAGAACCAAACCGATTGCAGAAAAAAAATAACAGAAAGAAACATTCATTACAATGTGATCAATAATATTTTTATCTCGATTTAACGGTTTCACTTACTTTTATCTTACCGTTAAATCGATATAAAAATGTGCAGTGCTTACGAAAGTTTAAGTTTTAAAATTATCAATAATAAGAAAATTTACAATGCGGTAAGTACTCAAATAAAAAATTGAGTTCACATAAAGAACCAAAAAGAATACGTAAGGCTAGATTGAAACTGCGGTTTCTGAGCAATCTTCAGTTAACTTATGCGTTTCACCCACAAAGACAGAATTGAAATTTTCATTGAGACTTTTGGAGTATCTCAACATGACAGACAGTCCAATGTCCAGTGGTAGAATATAATAGAATATAATAGAATAGTATAGGCGGAAACGAGGCGCTGCGTCTATCCATACCCGGGCGGAGATCCAGAGGAAGACCGAAAACCAGGTGGATGGACGTGGTCAACAAAGACCTCATAGAATGCGGAGCCTCCGAAGACGACACCAAGAACAGGGCGAAGTGGAGAGAGAAAATGAAGAAGGAAAGCTGACCCCACCACCATGTGGGACTAAAGCTCGGAAGAGAGAGAGAGAGAGAATAGAATAGAATGGAATATAATACTCTCATCTGACCAACTAATAGAACTTCGCCAAGAAAAACGTCTTGCGCGTTGAATGGCGATGCAATATACATATATCGTCTCTCAAATATGTAAAGCAGTTCAAAGTTTATGTTAACCCCCGATGCAAAAAGAGGGGCGTTATAAGTTTGACCGCTTCGTGTGTGGGTCAGTCTGTCTGTCTGTGGCACCGTAGCTCTTAATCGGGTGAACCGATTTGTAAGCAGGTTTTTTTCAATTTGAAAATAGGTTATCGCTAGAAGCGATGGTTCTGAGTTCTGTTTTATCAAAATCTGTTTAAGTTTTAAAATGTTCAAATGTAAAGGTTTTTTAATTTTGAATTTAGTAGTTATTTCCTTTCAACTGGTCGGGCGCGGCCTCGCCCGCTCCCCGGGGCCATATTGTAAAAGCCGTAGTCCATGCAGCCCATTATAAGTAAACAGAGTGCGCGCCCCCGGCTGTGTTAGTACGCTGCAGGCTAGACATGGTATACTTATTAGTACACAGACATGCATCGCAGAAATTGTGCGCCCAGCACTCGAATTTGATAGGAGAACTTTAAGGTAAAAAACATATCTTCTTTTTGGATGCGTTTTTGGGTAAAAACGAATCATCAAATGATAATGTCTAGGTTTAACAATTTTTAGGACCTAAGGTTTAGATTACAACGTAGAACACCTACGACCTACTTTTTTTAGCAAAAAACGCATCCAAAAAGAACATATTTTTTTTCCATTGGCGGCGCTAGTTGTGCCTAGGTTTTGGCCTTAAGGTTGGACGATAGCAACGAGGCAGGAAATTCAAAATTTTCACAGTTTTTTTACATTTTGTAGCTAAACTGAGCTATTTTTGTTCAGCGATATTTCAATCGCGGCAATAACATAGTATTCTTTTCATTGTTGTAAACGACAGAACAACAATAATTCAACCGATTATGCGTTCTGATCATCATCAAGTTTTTTGGGCAGTGCCACTGCGTCCCTCCACGTTGCTATCATCCCACCTTAAGCAGGGTTTCTATTCGTCAATCGTTCCGTTGCCGAATTCGAATACACCTTGAAGTTTGAATAGGGCGTGATCTGTAGATTCTTTATCATTGGCCTTTGCCAGTATAAGTTATTGTCAGTTGGATGGACCTATTTGGAGGCGACAGCATATCATATCGAGCACCCTAGATGGGTGAAGGGACCACTCGGACGCTGCAATGCCTGGGACAATGTTTAGATGGAGTTTATTGTTTATTGCCCACCACCTAGCCAAGGTTACACTCTGTAAAAAGAGTTAGGTACTTTTGTAACACCTTGTATACCTAGATAATAACGTCTATCAAACATTGCCATTTTACACCTAAATTGCGTGGACGCCCCTAACTTTTAACTACCAACGAGTATGAGCTTCCCTTTTTGTTTCAACCTAACAACACAAGCTTCCCTTGTACCTAGATAAATGTCTTTGTTGACCCAATCCCTTTGCGCCGTGATGTTTGCGTGTGTGGGTCTGTGGCTCCCCCTGTAGCCTCTAGTCCACGTGCCACCGCGAGAGTGTTTACTCTTCGTTAGATCTTGCGAAGGGTCATGGAGGGCTTCGAGCTTAAGGGCACGCTAGTCGACGTTCTTGTCTGTTTTTGAAACAATGAATATATATCTCTTTCTTAATGTCTTGATTTCTACTTCCCTTCAAATTCTTGATTACTTGACTGTTATTTACGAACTGACTTGAACTTGATACCTACATCATCATCATCAGCCAGTTAATACACTACTGAGTAAAGGCCTATTTATGCTCACGCTAACTCTCACAATCCTGTGCAAACTGAACCTGATACAATGTAAAAAAATACGCAGAGAGGTACTTTTAACGTTTTTCTGTTTTTGCTCCAAGTGAAGGAAAACATCGTGAGGAAACCTAAGCGTATGATGCATTATTTAAACGTGAATGCCGCCAATCAGCATCTCGCAAGCGTGGTGATTAAGCTATAACTCTCTCCCTCTCTCTGAGGGAATGCCTTTGCCCAGCTAGTGGGACATGTACAATTGTACAGGCTACGAACGCGTCGTCCGACCCTCCTCCATGACTAAGACTTCCGAGGTCGAAACTTGTCGGCTATTCCGACAAATAATTAAAGTAAGTGAAACCGTTAAATCAATATAAAAGTGTGCAGTGCTTATGAAAAATTAAATTGCAAAATATAATAATTCAGCCTAGAACTTCTAGTTTTGTGGGCAGTGGCTTAAATTGTGGGTCTGTTGTTTAGAATAATGAAAAGAGTACTATTTTATTCTCGTGAAATAAAAATTGCCATTTGGTCCGAGGTCAAATATCTCAATTTGGCTACAAAATTGAAAAAACTGTAAAAATTTGCTCTTTCCCATTACACTTCTTGCATTGACCCTTAAGGCTCGGTATAAGGCTAACTAGCGCCACCAATGTTGAAAAAATAATATCTTCCTTCAGAAGAAGTTTCTGACAAAATCCTAAGGTGAGCCCATGCGCCAGGCTTTTCTAGATTTTTAAGTGTAGGTACCCAACTCAATTTCTAGTCTTAAGCTAAAAAAATATTTTTTTTTCCTTACAGTAAATTTCGAAGAGGGTATATACACTTAAAAATCTAGAAAAGCATGGCGCATGGGCTCATCTTAGGATTTTGTCAGAAACTTCTTCTGAAGGAAGATAAGATTTTTTCAACATTGGTGGCGCTAGTTAGCCTTATACCGAGCCTTAAGTAAGCATGTTGTGTTAGGTGTGCACTGTGCAATATCGTCTAATTAATTGGTACTAGGTTCCCTGGATCTGATGATTAATCTGAGCATCCAAGCACGACTTTAAAAGGTCAGCTGGATCAATATCAACACCGGATAAAACTGCTATCAGTGTGCTTATTCTGTATAAAAAAAACCGCACAGTTGCTAGTCCTCAAAACCGGTTTATTTGCAGGATAACTATCGCTAGAAACCCTGCTTTCAAATTTAAAAAAACGCATGGTTATTGGTATTTTACCTCGGTAATATTGGTGTAAGCAACGGTGAACCGGATACTTCAAGCTACGAAAGCAACCGTTACACCCACCAGACTAAACACCACCGTTCTGAAATTGTATAGCTCTGTCGGAAACCCAGTAATAAATAATTAACTAACTTCTCTAATACGTAAATCTCAATTATAGCCTGTATAGCTACCACGAGTGCGAAAAAGCTGTGCCGGACGTCCGCCGGACGTCTGTCATGTATCCTAATACTATAGTAGTAAGGTTGTTTATGCAACTTGTCACTTTCAGTGACATTGACAGTAAGCACTCGTGGTACCAGTACTGAATAGCTTAATGACCGCTGGTGGAGCACAGAAATGTTCTACTTGCGACTCGTACAGTCAGCGACCCGCGAGGATACCCCTTTTGGCCGATTGGTAGGCTGCTCTTTGCGGTGACAGAAAGCTGAATATGGATATGTCACCGGAAAATAACAAGAACCGTAGATACAAAACCATTAATAGTTTTACAACCCACAGGGGTTGTAAAACTATGGTTTTGTACCCATAGGGGTTAGCATTTTTAACCCCAAACCCAAAAAGAGGGGTGTTATAAGTTTGACCGCCATGTGTGTATGTGTCTGTCTATGTGTGTGTCTGTGTCTGTCTGTGTGTGTCTGTGGCAGTGTAGCTCTTAAACGGGTGAACCAATTTGGGTGCATTTTTTTTTTATTGAAAGTATGTTTTCTAGCGATTGTTCTTAGATTTGTTTTATCAAAATCGGTTCAGCCCTTTATGAGATATGCTAATTTGAAGCTAAAATGTCGGAGGTATTTTAAACTTTTTAGTAGTTATTGTGAAAAATTTAATCATTCTCGTTTAAGTTAGAGGGAAGGATGGAAATCGTTGGTTATTATTATTCACATAAAATATGATATCAAAAAGAACTAAAAGTATCGGATCACAAAGAATAGCTGAACGGTTGGTTGGTTCCGTTTCGATAATAGTAAACCTATATTTTAGTCCAGTAGAGTACAAATTTTTTGTTAGCACCTAATGGGGTCAGACCTCTAGTCTATAGCGGAACCAGCCACCGCTGGTGCTCAGAATGTAATCAACCGACACTATATCTAACTACATACTAGTATAGCAGGTATGTACCTACTACAACCAAGCTATCTACTGCCGTATGTACCGGGTAGATATTTAGCACTATTCTCTGACTAAGTTATGATTTCTGGCGCACTAATTAGTCCTATTAATTAAGGAGTTGTAATTGCCTGTAGCGCAGGAAGTGAGATAGGAGAGTGGTTGATTTATGCAGCGTCCAGAGGTATTTCCACTCATACTAGATTAGTGAAGTGACCACACGACGGATAAGCTTGCCGTGCTACTATACCATCTAAATATCTATAGAGGTACAATTTGCTAAACGTACAGTTTAACCCAACGTGTTGTAAAGATGTTTATGAGGTTAAAAAATTCGTTCGGGACAGGATTTGAACCCGCCACCTCTTGCATTCCGTGCAGGCGCTCTACCAATTAAGCTACCGAGTCAAGTACTGTATTTGCGAACTTTCCAACCTCATTGAAAATCGTCTTTCGGATGATGGGGCGCCATCTAGTGTAATAGTTTGCACTTATCTACACTACCCAATGCGTTCATCAATGCGTTCCCAGACGAAACGTTTTGTCTTTCGTTATTTTCGAGCCAATGTATCCAAAATTCCAAACCCGTCCTATTGCCCCCTTCTCCCCTCTTACTGTCCGTGTAAAATATGTAGCCCGCCCGGATTATTGTCGTCTCCACCCGCTTAATTACCAAAAGGAACGAGCAAATATGGCCCCGGTTCCAAATCTTTATTAATATCATACTTAGCCACTTGACAATTTACGTAGTTTCGTGCAGGGAAATTCTGGCAAGAATGATTAATAATGGGAAAGAACAGAGCCAACAGAAGTACTGTAGTTGTAACGCTCGCGTGGTTCCCGTAGAGTAGGATCTGTTCAGTTCTTGTTCCATTTTGCCCCCAATTATTTTGCTACTGGCTTTTCCGACCTGGCTCCTTTTATTAACCCCCGACCAAAAAGAGAGGGGTGTTATAAGTTTGACCGCTATGTGTGTGTGTGTGTCTGTCAGCGTGTCTGTCTGTCTGTGTGTCTATCTGTGGTACCGTATCTCTTAAACGGGTGAACCGATTTGGATGTGGTATTTTTTATTCGAAAGCAGTTTGAAGCTAAAATGTCGGGGGTATTTTAAATTAATTTAGTAGTTATTTCGCTTAATTTAAGTCCTGAGAGGAAATGGGCACACAATCCGAAGGGAACTGTGCAACAACGCAAACTTTGCTTTCAACTGGCAACCACGTGGGGGGAGGAAAAGACATGGACACGTGGCAGAGAACAGTGGAAGGATAGCCTGTGAGTCCGAAGCTAGGTGAGCTAGAGCGAAGCTAGAAGAGGGTCTGTTCGAGTCTTGCCCTCTTTCTGCCTTTGCCCCCTTAGTGTGATCTCATAGTACTTGTAGGAGTTGCTGAGGACAGATAGGCCTTATAAGGGCCCTCTGTACCTCTTGGGTATCATAGTTCAGCAACATTCTGATAACCGGCCGGATCAACTATGAGTCTTTGCTGGCGGGACAGCCATTTGATATCTCCAATTCGTAGGGTTACTTAGATTTTATACGCAAAGATAGACTGATGACGCAACCATGTCACATGAATTCAATGACATTCCAATGAATTATCTAAATTACTGTACTAAACTGACGGAGAGCGCTGGCATCTATGATTGTTATTTTCCGCTCGCCGGATACAGTGTTTTATACAAACACTAGAATAGGCGCCAACGGTCTATCCTCGAAATGGGAAAAAAATACGTTTTTGTACCTATAAATGTATTTAAGGATAAAGTTTTGTGAATTTTAACTAACAATACATATTTTTTACCTTTTTATCTTAACTTGTTGTCCACAGACATACCCGGCGGAGCGTCTGTACCGACGCGAGCGGCCTGTCCCCGGGCTCTTCACCTCCATCAAGCTACCGGAGGCGGAGCCCCCCAACGGGGTGGCGCCTCTGCTGGACTTTCCGCGCGGCCGCATGCGCCCCGTCACCTACCTGGGCGAAGGGCCCTACGGCACTGTGAGTACCATTTTACTTCTGGCGTAAAACTATTCTGTCTAAAGCCGAATCTGCCCAATCAAGATTCTGCCGAAAACAGATTCTGCCGTACACCGACGGAGGAATTTTGACCCCCTACTCTTCAGGCACACGGCGGAACTTTGGCAACGAGTAATTATTAAATTTTCATTAGTGGGTTTAGTTAGCGGAGACTAACATTAGTGGGTGGTACGGTTTCCCTACGAATGTACCTACTATTCTGGCGAGCTTCTGTTCTACTCCAGTTTGCCGAAAATTCTTCTATACAGAACTTATTATTTCTGAATGTGACTTGTATTAACGAAAGTGACCAACATTTTAGCAGTCATCTTTATAAGTGGAGCTAATATTCTAACCAATCAATGAGTCAACCAGGAAAAACAAAATCTCTTATTTACATTTTCATTTTCAACTTATGATATGGAAAGATTGCTGGTCAGCAATGTACTCAACTAAAACTACTGTATTTCAACTGTTATTGAATCAAGTTTATTATTTTACTTTTTCAACTGCCACTGTTTATTTCCCAAACTAATGGTCTATATATCACTCTTCTGCTGTACATTAGCTATAGCAGACACTTCCAAAGTATTGTCCATACCCTGGTTTGGCGCAGCGTCGTACTGTTTCCCTTGACTTTCCATTTTGCACGCGTCTTCCTCCCGTGCCTCCGCTTTATTCTGGATTTTATGATTAGAATTGCAGTCATGATCTTGTTTCTCAATAATATCTGGCGGATGAACGACAGGATTGCCACAAGCGCTGTCAGGCCCTACTTCGGTTTTACTAAGCACTTTAAACAGATTGAATTCCTTGAAACTTTCTTTGGCATACGACAATACTTTGGAAGATTGATCCTGGATATCTTTGATGGTATCTTTGGACTGCTCCGCTACGTTGTGTGCTTGTTTCTTGATCTCTTCAACGTCCAGGTACTTGTTGATGTCCATTTTGCTGAGAGTTTTGCGTACGTCTTCTTCTTTCAGCCGTTTTTCATCTATAACTTTGGCTGCAAATAGAGAAAAAAAATCTATTTTAATCTTAGTTAATGCAGTGTTAATGGCAACTTTACTCACACTAATGAAGTATCCAAACAGATGCTGCAGAGCAAGTGCTTGGGACATGTTTCATAGAAAATGCAAGAAGAAGTGTTTTATACTAGTCATAAAAACAACTTAATTGCCAATTTCACTATAGAAGTACACAAATGCACCAACTATGGTCTATGGACACATTTGTATGGTCGGTAATATTTTTAACTTTTATAACTTACCTTCTTTCATAAGGTTAACTATATTATCGACGGTGACTGATTCCTTTACACTTTTGATTACTTTGTTAAGGTCTTCCATTTTTTGTACTTTATTTTTGAGAAATAATCAACTTGGAATTTTTGCAAACGGGTGACAATGTTTGGCTGTCAATTTTGTGCCAAATATTCGATTCTCCTTGATTAATTGTCATAAGTACAGATCTCAACAACAGCCAGTGTTATATTTAAAACTAGCTTTTGCCCGCGACTTCGTCCGCGCTGGCTTAGTTTTTCCGTTATCACAATAAAACATAGCCTATAGCACTCAGCGATAACGTAGCTTCCCATAAGTGAAATAATGTTTAAATCGGGTGAGTAGTTTTGGAACTAAACTTTTCCTGTTTATAATATTAGTGTAGATCAAAAGAAGATGATGGTTTATTATTTTATTGGCAGCACGTAGTCTGATAGTACGGAAGTCGACCGCAAGATCCGCACTTCACTTGATAAGCTCCATGGCATCAGATCAGAGTGATGCTGAGCTCAAATTAATTGGTCAAACCAGTGCCACTTCCTGTGTAAAAAAAGGAAGCGATTACGTCATCTGTTTTTTTTTGTCGTTGGCTTCCGTGCTATAAGTACTGAGAGAGAGTAATAAGATGGTCTGAGAACTGAAACTGACCCGCATAGCGTCAATACGGTTATTTTCGAAATAACCGGCTGTTTATCACCGTTCAGAGTACGTACTAACTATTCCTAAAATTATTAGGTATAATTAAAGGGTGGTCCAAGAGTCATTGATCAAATGAAATCTGTGATAGCCGATATAATTTTCTACCAAAAAAGGGTGGTACAATTTTCAACGGTTATCTCGTTTTTGGATCAGAAACCGAAAAAATCACAGCTTTAGAACCGTTGAAAAGGTTGCCTCCCTGTATAGAAAATTTTTGGTAGGAAGTGATCTCGGCTATCTCACCATTTCATTTGATTCATGACTTTTGGACCACCCTGTAGGTCAATCGCAATGAAATAAATCAATTCGTGCGAAGTTGTAGAGGCTACGAACTTCAATAGTTTTTTTTTGTTTGTTTATTACACTTTATTGGACATAACATGGTAGTAAGAGAACGTGCTACGACTGCTACGCAAGGGAGGACTTATTTCTAAAGTAATTTCTTCCAGCCAGCCGTGTTACAAATACTAATACACGTGTTACAAATACTGCTACGTTGCTACGGCGGCGCTACAACGTAGCACGCTGCTACGAAAAACCGCTACGATGCTGTCCTATTGCTAAGACGCTAGCTCAGATAATGCTAGACCTAGGCCTTTCGATGGTTCGGTAACACAATGCCGAATTAACCCGCTAAAATCTTTTTAACCTACAAAAAAATTACATCTCAAATAGAAAAACAAGAGAATAGTTATTTGTTATGCAAGAATGCAAAATTATTGTTTGCGGCGAGTGCTTGTATTGAAAACAGAGCTAGCGAAGGTTTCTAAAATTGAGCCACGAGCGTAGCGAGTGGTTCAAAAAAAGAAACCTGAGCGTAGCGAGGTATTCAGAAGCACGAAACGCAAATAATATTGCATTCGTGCGAAACACAAAACTTTTCATCTCACAGAAGCGAGGAAATGATTTTGTTAGCCAAGCGGGAAAAACTCTATAGACAACTACTTACAGGCAATGGTGAGAGTAATGGATGAACAGGTGAGTCAAATAAGTTCCTTTTAAAAGCATATTTTACTGTAGTTACGGCTGCCGCACTAAAGTTTTGAGCTTCGTTGGTATTAAAACCATTCGTTTTATTAATAACTAGCTGACCCGGTGAACTTCGTATCACCTGAAATAGTTTGACTCTCCGCGTCAAAAATGGCGATTCCAATACAAAATCACCAATTTTTATTTCTTCCGTTTTTCAGCTAATCCTTTAACTTTTCCCATATTTCTTTGCTTTTAAACCTACCCTGAACTATGATGAACTAAACAAAACAGTAAATATGCAAATCGGTCAAGCCGTTTCTTAGTTTTAGCGAGACTAATGCACGGCGATTCATTTTTATATATATAAATTTCCTGAAGTTTATTTAACCAGACACAAAAATAATGTAAATAAAAGAATGTTTTTTTTTTCCGGGTACATTCTGAACTTTTACCATATAAAATAAAAATTTGTAGGAGATAAAAAATGAAATTAGTAATATCGTTTGAAAAAATGTATGTAACAAACCAAAACATAATTATCTATTTGATAAAACAGAAGCGTAGCATTTTTTTTTTATTTACTGGTATTAAAAATAAATATAGTGTACAAAATATTGAAAAGACTATAAGAAGAAACCGCGTTTCTGAATGTTCTATTCCGTGACTTTACCTTTTTAAAAGATCCTTATGCCCCATTTACATTCACAGTTTTGTATAGAGAATGGGTACGAACAATCACTTTCGCTGAAGTACGCGTGTAAACGAACTTTGAATGAGGATCTTTTTTCGGTCGGGATCTGGCATCTACTTAAACGGCCAGTGTTTTTTTCTTTTTCAACACCATAGGGCGCGGGAAAGACTTTCCCGGCGTCGCGTTCAAATTTCGAAGCGCACTAAAATGCAGATAGTTTAAATCCGGCCTTTACACGATCGTAAGTTACTAGTAACAGCAAACTTTCCGAGCATGGGAGATGAAAAATATTTTATTGCAATACTCCGCCATTTTAACCCAATACTTCCTTTTACAGAATATTATTTCAATACAAATTATTTGCTGAAATGAAGCTTATTAATTTCAACCCATTTGAATAGTTTGAATAATGAATGAACATAAAACGGCCAACGACGTTCCCTACAGGGTAATTTTTAAATAGCTATTCCAGAAACACGTCCACTTCCTAATGTGATTTCCAACAACTTTTTTTCTACGAACTTTATTTTTTTTTGACCGTCCAACAAAAAAACAACCAAAAACTCAGTAAAGTTTTAATTAAACTTGTCCCCACAGAAACAAATTATATCAGCAATAGAACAATACGAAACATCATTTCGACCATACGTCAAATATTAGAATGTCAACCTTATTGCATTAGTGTACAGTTTTACTTTAATTGCATAGACTGCGAGCAAATAAGCTCCCAAAGGCAATTTGAACATCTATTTTTCCAGACACATTTCAGAGTTCTATGTTGTATCAGTTTTATCCTTGATCGAAGCGTTCAATAGATAAAAAGCATCGAATAGCTCGACACTTTATATTTATTGAACGTTCCTATTCTTTAAAAGTTTGCATTTGTACCATTTCAGCGCTGCCTGCGCGGCGCGCTTTCGTGTCCCTCCACTTTCTACCGACCACCTCTCCAGCCTCTCCTTATTAGAAAAAAAATTATGCAAAAAAATATATTTTTTGTGTTTTTTTTTAAAGGAAAAATTTAAAATTCTGTTTCACCAAAGATGTAGAACAAAAGTTGTTGGAAATTACATTAAATGTTGACATGTTTCAGGAATAAAGCTATTCAAAAATTACCCTGTATAATATACCAGTACCCACTGTTCCTACGGAACTGCCGTCAACATTATAAAATATGAAATTCCGGGTCACCGCAACATATTGGGTCACGTTATACCTGTGTACTGGATATTGGTATGCCAGGGGCGGTTTCAGGGCTAACTACGGGGGACATCAGATCTTTATGAACATTATGCGCTAAGTAGAAGTACAGAAATGTAATAATTACGGAGAGAGAACTAGAAAGTATCTATTACCAAAAATCCTCAATAATTTAAAATTTTCAGAAGAAGATTGTAAGAGCAAACCCGTATGTAAATGTAAACTAAAAACATATTTATTGGATAAGTTTGATAAAGAATGTCAAAAAAGTAAAGGCACGATTAGATTTAATTAATGTCGTAAACCGTTAAAAATATAAAAGTTTAACTAATTCAATATAATTTAAAACATATATTTTATATATTTTTTAATGAAATTTATTTTTGTTAAAGCTACAAAACAGTGTGTTATATATAATATTATAATTAATTAATTAATTAATTAATAGAGTGCGATTGATTTGCCAACAAACTGCTAAGCAGTTTGGGGAATATTTTTTATGATAAACTCTGCAATATGTACTAATAAGTAAATAAATTTTAAAAAAATGATTAAGATAAGAGTGAGATAAACCTGAAGCAAATTAATTCATACACGGGTTAGTGCCTTAGAGAAAACAAAAATTCACATTCCTAACAGGCATTTTTGGCCTCTGCTAATGACGCCCATGCATTTAATTTTGTGAAGATTTAAATAGAAAATATTTATTGTATTTGAATCTGGGTTAACAATTGTTCCGCTTCTTTTTAGGTACGTGACACTTTTCCAAAGTTTTTCCGCTTACAAGGACAGATAAGTTTAAAACAGGGTGCTTAAACCCGGCCCTGAATCTGTCTCTGGTTTGCTGTACTCTCCATTTACTGCATGATTTAGGTGTGCAAGGGTCGCAGGTGACCGTAACCACACTCAATATGGGCTGTAGCTAGGTATCTACGTATTTAAGGGGGTACGAAATGTAAGTCGTTTTGCTTCAAAATTGTATTTAAGAATTCCCTGTACAAGCGTGGGCACTCGGCGATGGCCAAGCGCGTGAAACACTGTTTTCTAAAGCTGTTTCACCCAGAGCGAGACGGGGCGTGGGAAAAGTGAGAGGCAATGCGGCTGTATGAGTCTACGTGTGTTCGCGTCCTTTCGCGAGTATGTAGTTGTATTGTAATGATCTATTTTCCCAAACTTTAAAAAATATATATTATCCAAGGAGGAAACAGGTCTCCCTTTTTGTATGGAGCAGCGGCTACCCGCGTTTCCTCTTAACAGGTTGCGATCGTCGTTTATACGTATCGATTTCCCATTAACTCGCCGTTAGGTAATGTCTGAATAAAATATAAACGTAATCCCCCTTTGGCAATGCCTTTACAGCGTTGGACAGTTCGGTTGGTCTCACATATATAACTACAATTTTTTTTTTTTAAATACCCTCCACATTTTAGCTTCAAATTAGCATATGTCATAAACGGCTGAACCGATCTTGATAATACATATCTAAGAGCTCTCGCTAGAAAACATGCTTTCAAATAAAAAAAACCGCATCCAAATCAATTCACCCGTTAAAGAGCTACGGTGCCACAGACAGACACATACACAGACAGACACACGCTAACGCAAATAGCTGTCAGACTTATAACACCCATATTTTTGGGTCGGGGGTTAAAAAAATTGGAAAAAAATGATTTTGGTTCGAATTAAATAAGTTACCTCCAAACGTACTAAAAGATTTCCTGTGTCTAGACCGACTAAACTTATCTGATAAAACTTCTGTAAAGCCTCTAATATAAATAAATCCTAAAATAACAATTCGTTTTTCATCTCCCAGGCTCGGAAAGTATGCTGTTACTTTAAACATGCGATCGTAAATAATCCTATTTTAAACTATCTGCATTTTCGCGCGTTTCGAAATTTGAACGCGACGCCCTGGTGCAGAAAAAGAAAATAAGGAACTCCTTTGACTTGTGGAAGACACGATCTTCTTCAAGTTTCATAAATTCATAAAATCAGCAACCCATTACAAGGCGATTCAGACTCATCTGTCCTCTCTACGCTCGTGGCACAATTCTAATCATATGAATCAGGGGGCTAATCCTCTGCAATCTCGAATGTGACTTGTTGCTAAGGTTTTCTTCGTAGAATCTCGATTACGGCATACCCGAGAATTTGCCCCCAGGACTTGCTGTAAATTCATTTCTTTTCATGAGTCAATAAAGATATTTGAATTTGTATTTTATTTAGTGGACTGATAGAAAAACTGTCCTATCGGCTGTACCTCAACAGACACGTCGTGGTAAGGTCAGGGGCATCCCCCCACTCTAGGGAGGTAGAATGCATTTCGCTGCGTTCAGTAATCAATTTTTATTATCCGCCGGCTGCGGACGTGCTTAGACGAAGTGCGGATTGTGTTACGTTCATTTTCTCTATACCAAGTTTCGAAAGGGCTCTTACATCACAATTAATCTTCGCATAACGAGATGGTAAAAACAACCCTTTATTTTATACTAGCTGTGCCCGCGACTTCGTATGCGTTTTTACACATGTGACATTTAATTTAAATTCGACTGTGGAGGAAAACTCAAAAGGAAGGTTTTTTTTAACCCCCGACCAACAAAGAGGGGTGTCATAAGTTTGATAGTTTTGTGTGTGTGTGTCTGTTTATGTGTTTATGAGGGTGTGCCTGCCTGTGGGTCTGTCTGTGTGTGTGTGTGCCCTAATCTAAACAATAAATTTATGATAAAATATGTTTTGTTTAGATTAGGTATCACCCGTGTAAGATACCAGAAAGCTTAGCATAAGAATTGCCTGGGAAGTATGGGGGTTTATTATGTATCTCCCTCGACGTAGAGTGGGATAGATAAATTTATAAGCCCATAGATAAGGTCTTACCCATTCTCATGCTAAGCCAGCAAGTAAAGTATAAGGTTGGGTTAGAGCGTATCTACCGCAAATAACCTGTCTATCCCGCTCTACGGCAAACAAAATATATTTTTTTAATATCAAGTTGGGCTCAGTAGAGTAAATATTTTAAAAGAGGCACATCAAAAATATCAAACTTGGGTGGGTTCAAATCCAGAACATTTCGACCGCGACGCAACAGTACTACATTTCTAACATCGATAAACTTTGTCCGACCTCCACCGAAAACCACTCACAATTCCCTCCAGCAAGCATGATAAGGCTGGGTTAGAGCGTATCTATGGCTCTGTCCATCCCGCTCTACGTCAAACAAAAGAGAAGGATTCCTATTATTTTAAACCCATAGATACGCTCTAACCCGGCCTTATGCTACGCTTGTAGAACTAACATTTTCCGCCAAAATAAAATAAAAACAAATGCCGATTTTTCATTTACAATATGCGCCCCAAATGCCAAAAGTCGTAGCGTGCTATTATACAGAGTGTTAAAATAAATAAATAAATAAATAAAAGACCGCCAACAAAGCGGGAGACCACGTATACGTGCGTATACGTATAGTCCTCATCATAACGAACATTTTTGCCCAAGGAACTATGCCTGGGAAATCAACGGTTTCCGAGTTAATAAAATCGGATTAAATTTTTTTTTTTTTTCAGAAATGTGTTCAGTATCACGTTCTTAACATACCTTCTCAAGAAGCCATATCCAAATTATGAATATTTCTTACAAAAAACGAAGTTAAAATTGCAACCCGCAATGTATTCTAAACATCGGATAGCCTAAGTTACTCCCAGAAACGTGAGTTACGACCATGTTAAGTTTGGTTGAAAACTATTCAGCGGTGTTCGCGTTTATCGTGTTCATACAGACAGACAGACAGACAGACAGACAGACAGACAGACAGACATAAACCGTTTTTTTTGCATTTTTGGATTCAGTATAGTTTACTTAGTAACCCCTGCTAGTTTTTTTCTAAAAATATTCAATGTACAGAATTGACTTCGCTAGAGTTTTATTATAAGTATAGATTTTTGTACAGCTAAACACTTTTTTTCACCAAGACGCACTGGCCAGCGTGGTGTTTTGCGGCTTAAATCTTTCCCCATGATCTCTTATCCTCACTCCCAATGAAGACCGAGGAGGACGAAAAGGCCCAACAATTACCCAGCAGTGTGTAATTGTGTGGGCTGAAAAAAAGTATTAATAAGTTTCTTTTTCATCTCCCACGCTCGGAAAGTTTGCTGTTACTAGTAACTTACGATCGTGTAAAGGCCGGATTTAAACTATCTGCATTTTAGTGCGCTTCGAAATTTGAACGCGACGCCGGGAAAGTCTTTCCCGCGCCCTATGGTGTTGAAAAAGAAAAAAACACTGGCCATTTAAGTAGATGCCAGATCCCGACGGAAAAAAGATCCTCATTCATAGTTCATTTACACGCGTACTTCAGCGAAAGTGATTGTTCGTGCCCATTCTCTATACAAAACTGTGAATGTAAATGGGGCATAAGGATCTTTTAAAAAGGTAAAGTCACGGAATAGAACATTCAGAAACGCGGTTTCTTCTTTCAGGTTTTTTCAATATTTTGTACACTATATTTTTTATTAATACCAGTAAATAAAAAAAATGCGTCGCTTCTGTTTTATCAAATAAATAATTATGTTTTGGTTTGTTAAATAATTTTTTTCAAACGATATTACTAATTTCATTTTTTATCTCCTATAAATTTTAAATTTATATGGTAAAAGTTCAGAATGCACCCGGAAAAAAATACATTCTTTTATTTACATTATTTTTGTATCTGGATAAATAAACTTCAGGAAATTATTAATAAAACGAATGGTTTTAATACCAACGAAGCTCAAAATTTTAGTGCGGCAGCCGTAACTACAGTAAAATATGCTTTTAAAAGGAACTTATTTGACTCACCTGTTTCGCCTGTAAGTAGTTGTCTGTAGAGTTTTTCCCGCTTGGCTAACAAAATCATTTCCTCGCTTCTGTGAGATGAAAAGTTTTGTGTTTCGCACGAATGCAATATTATTTGCGTCTCGTGCTTCTGAATACCTCGCTACGCTCAGGTTTCTTTTTTTGAACCACTCGCTACGCTCGTGGCTCAATTTTAGAAACCTTCTCTAGCTCGGTTTTCAATACAAGCACTCGCCGCAAACAATAATTTTGCATTCTTGCATAACAAATAACTATTGTTTTATTATTGGGTTTATTTATCTCAATGGTTATGACTCAAACACACCTAGTCACCAAAAAACTGCAATTATTCCTCCCAAAAAAGTATTTTTTAACCTTCCACTTATCTGTAAATCAAGCAACGCCAGCGACCGAAAAGCAACAGCCAACAAACAGAATTCAATTAACCAGAAACCGTTGCGGAAACAAACAAAGGAGTTACAACAATGCTGGCGCAACGTTGGAAAAATAACCGCCCAGAGGCAGGTGGATACTTGAGCGGCGGTTTTGTGTGTTTGTTTGTTTAGTTTATCCGCGAAATAAAAATGGGGCAGCAGAAGCACTGTTCTGCCTCAAATAGCAGTGTCAGTGGGCCATTTCATATCTACAATAAATATTTTAGTGGTCGGTTAGTAACCTAACCTTTTAGGCGGACTTGCGTCAGTCAGGGTTACTGCCGGTTTCTGAATTGAGAAATTCGCTAAGCAAATGGGTAAGTATCGTCCTGTCCCTCGTTCTGTCACGCTCTTTTGTGAGAAATCTGCAGGGACAGGACGATACTTACCCATTTGCTTAGCGAATTTCTCAATTCAGAAACCGGCAGTTAGCCCATTATCTCTGAATTAATTTGAAATTTGTCTACACATTTTCGAATTAACGGCATTAAATGGCTAACCCTTGTTGACGCAAGTGGACCTTAGTAACATTTCATTCATTTCATTTCGGTAATCGGCTTGCAATGTAGGTACATGGAATATTGTCATTATCAGTTTTATGCAATTCGGTACGCAAAGTTTTTTGTTCGAAAGTCCGTTATTGGCTTAATCTTATCTTTAGACAATATTGAGAAACTAATTTCAATATTTTTTATTTTGGTTCAGTAGTTTGGATTTTACAACGTTTCAAAGATACGGTTTTATGACTTTCACGCGACGGTCTGCATACTGTTGGCGGTCATAGGAGCAAAACATTTTAGCGCATAAAAACAAAACTACTGGACCAAAATAAAAAATATTTAAATTAGTTTCTCAATATTGTCTAAAGATAAATTTAAGCCAATAACGGACTTTCGAACAAAAAACTTTGCGTACCCAATTGCCTACTGTTCGGTCAAGCACGGCATAAAACCGCCATTCACTTTTAACCCCCGACCCAAAAAGAGGGGTGTTATAAGTTTGACACTGTGAGATCGTAGCTCTTAAATGGGTGAACCAATTTGGATGTGATTTTTGTTTTCATTTGAAAGCAGGTTTTCTAGCGAGTGTTATTAGATATTTTTTATCAAAATCGGTTTAGCCGTTTATGAGATATGCTAATTTGAAGCTGAAAAGTCAGGGGCATTTTAAATATTTATTTTAGTAGTTCATCGTTCATCAAACTATAAAGAATACGTTATTGGCTAGTTTATTGAGGTTATATTTTGGTACTAAAATCGCCGTGATGTTATGAAATATGTGATTATAAAGTTTGGCTCCTGTTTGAAATTTTGTAATTTGATGTGCAACGCCAGTGTGCTTATTCTGTAAAAAAAAATGCACTTAGTTGCTTGTCTTCAAAAGCGGTTTATTTGCGGGAAAATATAAATAAAATATGTTTTTTGACAAATGATATGTATTATTTGACGGAAAAAAGATTGTTTCTTTCGAAAAGAGCAATTTTCCCGCCAATACTTAATCTTTTTTTATAGAATAAGCACACTGGAGTAAAGGTCCAAGGCTGGAGTTGAAAAGCACCGCTACTGACTGTTAAAAATAACTACAAATATTGAGACTCGAAAGTTCTTTTAAACATTCTTTTGTTTATAGAATTATCAATTAGATCATCAAAGTGCGTGCTCACTTAGATACATAGTAGGTAACTAAAACGCAGCAAACTTAACAAAAAACAGACCCAATGGGATCCATCGTTCTGTTCTATTTATCTGTGACTCTACCCCTCTACAATTCGTGAGAGTTTTCAGCAAATATACTCCTAATACCATTAGCAGGAGACCAGATTCTTTACTCTTTTTGATACTATTTGTTGAATCTTCTTTCTTTGTCCTTTATGTTTACTCTGCACTGGTTTATGCTGGCAAGGAATTAGCTAGTGTTTTTAACAAATTCAAACGCAGAATCAATCGCAATAGAGTACTAAAAAGTTGAAGACAATCCCACCAAAAAAAGTCAGAAAGAAAACCAGATTTGTTCAAAATTAGACGGTGGGTAATTTTTTTTTTAAAGAATGGTTGCCCTAGATTATAGCTGAAAAAATGGAAAAACTTATCATTAATCTGTCAAATTCACATTCACATTTTTGTCTTTGTATTTTTGGTGATTACCACCCGTACTTTTACCCCAATCATGGACTGGTGAAGCGGGCCACCCTTTTTTACCTGAATAATGAACATGGCTGACGTTTTTTACTTCAAGTTGTAACAGTGAGGCAAACCGCATTCCACAGAAGACAGCTGCTGCTCGTAGTGATGAAGCCCCCTCTACTCCCGCGCCTGGCTTTCCACTCTCGCGCTCTTTCTCTTCTCCCTCTGCTCTAAAAACCTTTGACTGTGGTGCTTCTTAACGATATTTTAACATCGAGATCCTGCCAACCAGTAGGAAACTATGAATCCACACTTCAAAGAAAACAGATTACAGTGCGCGCCACGAAAGAAGAGACTTGATCGCGCCTCCCGCAGTCTTTCCGCCGCCCCGATGACGCCCGATCCCGTCCCGCGCTCAGACCTCATACCGCTAAAGAGACCTATACATCGTCACTGCGGATGACAACCAAGTGGTGTCTCAAGTCTCTTCTTTTGTAGAACGTATTGAAGAAAACTTGAAACACCCCGCATGTTTCAACGTCCGCCGGGCACTAAAAACCAATCGCGCCACTGCGAAAACCACCCCGCCGCCACCACAACATAAAACCTAACACAACAATTTTAATAACCGACCTATTTCAATTTGCCAATGTATAAAAAGGCGCGCCCGTTCGAGGCTCGATCTCCGCATTCATGGCACGTGAGCTGAACGCCAACCAGGGGAACCGCCGTGGAGGAATTGTGCTATCAGGATTGGCCACTTCGCGTGATATTATTATAATTCACTTTCTCATCTTCCCAAGGCTGAGTGCACCCCATTCTTTGCGGTCTTAGGCTTGTCAAAAATACGAAAAACCAACTTTTCTAAAGATACATGTCTCTGTTTACCTCTTTTTAGCATGCTTACCAACAACCTTAATAAATTGCGATTGCTACCTAATTTGACCACTAAACGGAGAATAAAAAGAGATTGTCCAAAATGGAAAAATACCAGGGACGTGACTCCACACTGACGTCCGAAACTTAACACAATGGCACTGTCCAGTGGCAGCGCACGCAATAGATGGGTGTAGAGACCACTCGACGCTGTAGTGTCTGGGACATTGTTTTAGATGGAGTAGGCTTGCCCAGCACCTATACCATTCTGACATCTTAGTCGACCTAGCCCACAGGAAAGACTGGTCAATATGTGTGGAGTCAACTAAACCGCGGGTTTCCTCACGATGTTTTCCTTCACAGTTAGCGAGTGGTTTGGCTACTTCACAAATATAAAAAAGTTCACAAATATTGTTCTACTATTGTTCTTTGTTTAATGGCTCTTTCTTTACGCAAAGAGTGCATTCCTGTATATTACTACAGCTCTATGGAAACCTCTTTATCTCTGCGTTGTATATGTAAGGTTACTTTCAAAGCCCGCCAACTCTTTTAGCCCGTTTTGAGTTAAGTATTTTCTTTTCCCAGGCAGGTACCTATAGGAAGAGCTTTTTGTGCCTTTCCCTCCCTGTTTATGGTTTTGGCATAGAAATTTTTGTGCTTACTGTGTTATTTATGAGGTTTAATTGATTTCTTCAACACGAGGGGATGAAATCGGTACGCTCACGGAACATAAATTAATTTCCATGCCCGTATTGATTTGGTCACGACGAGGGGACGAATTCAACACGGGTTCGGAAATACGCCCCCCGTTGGGTTTATAGAAGCCTTTGCCGGCACTGCGCGTAGTTTGTGCACATTTAGCAAAAGCCGACTTTGTCCTAGTTGCGAACTTTATGTGGCGCGTGGAAAATGGGCTCCTGCATGGAAACTTGCGCCATTATTGCGAAAAAGCCTACTTAATGTGCCACAGTCCGCGCTACTGGCAAGTAGGTAGCACAATTGTAAAGAAAACAACACTCCATCAGCGAACAGAAACGGCACTGACCTCACACCTAGATACCTAGATTTATAGGCTGTGTGATGGACTCAAAATTGAACTCTATAATTACACAACCTATCTGTCTATAATTACATATCTTAACGTCCTATCTGACCTCGATAAGTGTTGGTTACTCTGCAGTTTCTTTACTTAGAAAGGGCAGTTTTTAAATAGGTAGGCAGCTTTATTTCTGTAACACGTTTACTTTTAAATGCGATTTCCAAGAACTTGTATTCTACTACTTTGGTGAAAGCGCAATTTTATTTTTCGATACAAAAAAAAAGTTCAAAAATTTATTTATTTTTATTTGCAAAATTTTCTGTTAGAGATGCACATTTTCAAAGAACAAGATACACTCAGTTATACCTATAAAAAGTATCGAGCTATTCGAAGTCTTAGAACAAAAGTTGCTGGAAAACACATTTAGAAGCTGTGTTTCAGGGACAAAAAAAATATAAATACTTAAAAAATATCCTGTAGATTGTGTAATCAAACGAAACGGCCAATAAATAGTCAATACCTACAGCCTAACCTTGTTCATAACTACCAATGTCGTTGATTACAAGTACCTATACCTACACAGGCAGCATGCTAATGTGACCGATATTACCTACTCGTATGTGTAAACCGAACCTACGTGGTGCCCTAACCCTGTGTAAGACCCGAAACCCGCCATGACCCTTGGGATAAGTCATCGATTGTTCAACCTTAGGTCATTCAGGGCTAAGCCTTTTAAAAACGTAGTTCATTAGAAAATGGATTTCAAAAGGTGTTATATAGCGGTTTTGCGTGCTCTAGCTTCGAAAATCTTCTTTAGTATGAACGCGGTCAAACTTAACTCACCCTGCAACTCGATACGCCGGATGTTTTTTGGTTCCTGGTTTTTGGTCCGTCTGATAGTCGTTTTTCCTGATAGACCTAAGTCGCCAAAAGGGTCTGACCGCTCCAAAAACGTTAGGTTAGGTTACCCCGTAATGGATACGCAGCTGTACCCTATTGTTTTACCACAGGGTTAACAATATGGTGGCGTCATCAACCGCCTTCACGCATTTTCAAAAGTGCGGGAACAAAGGTTGTACCCATACCGGATTTAAAGATAAAAGATAAAGATAAAAAGGTGTTTATTGCCTTCCAAAGATTTTTTTACAATAGGATGAAACTTATAACTAATGAGATCAGTGAGGCAAAAGGAGGTGTCTGCTCAGTGAGGCACTGATCAGTGAGGCAAAAGGAGGTGTCTGCTCAGTGAGGCACTGATCAGTGAGGCAAAAGGAGGTGTCTGCTCAGTGAGGCAAAAGGAGATTTCTGCCATTGCCCACTTTCAGGGACGATAGAATCATCCGGGTAATATCAAACTTACCTGTCACTTTAACCCACAGCTGCAGGTTTGCGAAACGGATGGAATCGAAGAGCTCAACGACGACGACGCACCCAGCAGCGAGCGGAGGCGCCTCGTGGTGGTGAAGACTCTTTGGCGTGGCTGCCATAGTGACGTCAAGTTAGTAGAAACACGCTCTATCGATACCTACTCTATCGTCAAACTGCGTCAAACAATAACAATGTTTTTGTAAAATGGACTAGGCTCACAATACTCAGAACAGAACAACCGAATGAAGAGAAAAATCTTCAATAAGATTGGGAGTAGGAAGTGTGGCATTTTTGATCGTGTTTTTCTGACCGATCTGTAGGTACTCAGGTTTAAGAAAAATCTTGTAAATTAAGATTGTATGGTATACAGTTGATAAACTGCCTGTTTCTGATTTGAGAAATTCGCTAAGCAAGTACTTAAATATCCTTCTGCCTCTGCCGATTTCTCACAAAAGAACGTGACAGAACGGTAGTTAAGTATTTACTTAGTAAATTCTCAATTCAGAAACCGGGCCAAAATCTATTCTATACCAAAAATGTAAAGATCTGGATATCCTGTCAACCACTTTTTTGGGTACCTACACACACCTTGGTTACTTGACCATCCCTAAACGAGTACAAGAAGATAAACACTCATCCATCTGTCTCTCTCCCTCAGAGCGGCCTTCGCCCGGGAGGCGACTTGGGGGGCCGGACTGAAGCACCCGCAGTTGGCGCGGGTGCTCGGCCTGAGCCTCCAGGAGCCCCCGTGCGCGGCCCTGGATCGCGGCGACGCAGCACCTCTACCGACTATATTGAAACTGAACAAGGACTTGAAGTGAGTTCACAGTAATAATAGTTATCCCACTAAAAACATTTTCATGTAAAAATGTTGCTAAGACGAGGCCATATTATGATACACCTCGCACTGTCAAAAAGCTATCAGATCTTATGTACAGCCTATCTTCTAACTCTATACGCCCTAACTCTTGGGCTTGTACCTATGCACAAGCCCTAACTTCACAAACTCTACTCTACACCTTAGTTAAAACGTATAGTCCCCGATTTCCTCCCTGGAAAATGGCACTAGGGCACAAATCTCGTTTCGCTCGCTCGTTTTTTAGATTATTTATAGAGTCCAAATGCACCTCAACTCACACTAGACGGGTAGTGAGCGGCTTGTCATAAACCATCCCAGAGGTTAGTCGGCCTAGTGAACCTTATAATGATACGTAGAGATTGGTTGGAGTCCTACGAGTCTTACCAATGATACTAACACGAGAGCTTAAGGCACAGTAGGAGGCACAACTAGCGCTGCCAAAAAAAACATAATATCTTCTTTTTGAATGCGTTCTTTTCTAAAAACTCTTGAGTAAGTTCTCAACGCGAGGCTTAGTAACTATTTTTACGACCTAAGGTTTAGATCCAGATCCTAGAACCGACGAATGAAATCTTTTATCGCCAAAAGTGGCCACTTTTAGAAAAATTACGCATCTAAAAAGAAGATATTTTTTTTTTCATTGGCGGCGCTAATTGTGCCTGTAACTGGGCCTTTATAAGGATTTGAAGTGAGTTCACAAAACATTACTGATAGTAAATAACATGGGTGACAAAAGCTGGAGGACTATCAACATTTCTAATCATCAATCTAAAATAACTTGCAAGCTTGTTTACCTAATCCAATCCAAGATTATTCACTACATTTTGCATTTTGCCTCGTTCTCAAATAACGGTATGCCTTTGTTTGCAGTTACGGAAGTTTGATCCACATCTGCTGTCAGATCGCAGCAGGCATGAAATATTTGGAATCGTTTGAATTAGTACACCGAGACCTCGCTGCGCGGTAAGTGTGCCTTCCAGGGCCCTTAGCCTGTAACGCAATGGCGGGTCAATGGCGTCCCGGCAGAAGGACAAAACCGGGCTCTCCTCGTTTTTCTCCTACAACCAGAGAACTAATCCTCTAGAATTAGAATCAAAATATTCTTTGCTGTACTACAAAAACATTAAAAGGACAGACAGCGTTAGCAAATCGTAATTGAAGTTGTCACCTGACAGCCCATTTTGGCACCATTGTGTTACAGGCTAAGGGCCCAGGCCTAGTATTCTTCCCTTAGGCCACGTGGTCCGACCGGCTTGTTCGATCGGTCGGACGACCAGTATTTTTTTACTGATGGTTCGATTGATCGAACTTCTAAGTTCTTGAAGTCCGAGTGTCGAACTACTAAAGTCTAATTCTTCATTCAAGATAGTACACTGACGTTTACGGTGTGACCAGTCTCTGGTGAAAATTAAATAGTGTGGTGATAAAAAGTTTGACATGAATCGAATTGCGTAATCGAGATAATCGATTTATAGGCCGATTGATGAAAAGCTTATTATATGAAATTAACTAAAAACTTATTAATTAGTAATGAGAAAGTGTGTTTTGGTCCACTTTTTTTGAGGAGAGTTAAATGCGTTAAAAATTGTGTTTTTTAAATGATCTATGGAAATATTGCGTTCCGAACGTTATTTTTCCGTCCTGAATTCCTGACGCACGGGCTAACCATGCGGAATTTCGTATTTCGCTTTTTTTGTGACTGAGCTGAATCGCACAACGAGTGGAATGCATCACTATTACAATAAATATGGCAACATTATTTTGCAAAGTGACAGTTAGCATCTGTCAGTTTACTATCCTGAATAAAGAATTAGACTTTAGGACTTTTACATTTCCTTGTTGTTTGATCGATCGGGCCATGAGGTCGGTTTTTTTTCCTGTTGGATCGATTTATCGAACCATGTGTAATCGAACCATAACGACTACACTATAGTTAGTCCCGGTCGGACCACGTGGCCTAAGGGGATTCAGATTCATTACTAGTTAGTCCCGGTCGGACCACGTGGCCTAAGGGGATTCAGATTCATTACAGTTTAGCATTTGATTAACTTTTTCTATCTTTTACGTGGCCTAAGGGGTATTCTTTATAACTTCTAAAAATACAAAACCCCCGACACTTTAATATTAGAATATCTCATAAACGGCTGAACCGATTTTTATGAAACATATCTAAGGTGGTCTAAGAACACTCGCTAGAAAACCTGCTTTCAAATAAAAAAAACCGCATCCAAATCGAATCACCCGTTTAAGGGCTACGGTGCCACGACAGACACACACACAGACATAGCGGTCAAACTTATAACACCCCCCCTCTTTTTGTATCGGGGCTTAAAAATAGGCACACACTGCCAATATTTCCACTAATACTTAAATGTAAAAAAAATATAGTGGCCGGCAACCACTACCGGCCGACAAGAGCAATTTTCTTATTCACATATATATTCTGATGTTGTCACATCATCCCGTCAAATAAGTCCACATAATGCCTCCAGATCCATCATATTCTTTTCCGTTCATTACCGAATCACTGGTTGCATCCCGAACATTTTTTGAATCGGTAATGGTAACAGCAATTTCACACATCAGCCTGTTAACACCCACTGCTGAGTAAATGCCTCTTCATGCCCACGCCACCTCTCACGATCCTGTGCCAGACGCAACCACTACCGGACCATCTGGCTGGTGGTCTGCCAACCGATCTCTTTCCCTCTCGAGGTCCCCATTCCGCAATGGACTTCGACCATCTGCCCTCAGTGCATCTAGCCAGGTGTGTTGCCCACTTCCACTTCAGATTAATGTAGCCAATCTGCCTCACTCTCACAGGAACACGACAGTGAGTGAGGATCTCACTGTCAAGGTTGCCGACTACGCCATGTTTTGCGAAGAGTTTGTCGGGGACTATCACGTGTTAGCTGATGGTTCCCGCCTTCCTCTCCGCTGGATGGCCTGGGAAAACTTGCTGATGGTGAGCCTGGCTTGACTTTTAAACCGTGTATAATATGTGCCATGAAAGAACAAACTTGACCGCGCCTCCCGCACCACTTTCCACCGCCCCGATGATGCCCGGTCCCTTTCCGCACTCAGACCTCATACCCCTTTGCTGGATAGCCTTGGACAACATGTTGATGGTAAGCCTGTCTTCTTTTCTAAGCCAGCCTATCCATTTTTTTTTTTCTTCACGAACCGATCCGTTTCCCGGATGGCCTGGGTAAACTTGTATGCGTTCCAGCAATGTACCGGCTCATTAGTTCGTTTGGCAGCTTTTAAGGACGAGATAGGCAAACTGATCCCCAACCCCCGATAGGAGACGGCACGCAAAGAAGAAAACCTGTTTTATTTTTTCACGAGCCGTCTCTACTTCTATATGGACTGGGAGAACTATGGTGATGGTCACAATGAGCCGTTTTCAAAACAAACAAAATCGTAAAAAAAACCGTTTACAAATTCAAATCAATTCATAGATGGCGCTTACAGGCGTGGCCATAAAAGAACGCCGGAACGCAACTGTCAAAATAATCTGTGCTAAGCGTTTGACAGTCGTATTCCGGTTCTTGTATGGCCACGCCTAAAAGCGCTTTGAATTGCTGCTTTGACAACGGTTCATTACGAGGACTAGATTGATGGCGGTAAAAATGCACACCGGTCTTTGAAAAGAGAGCCGTCGACGATCTGCTAAGAACCTAGCTTCGATTTTGATACACATGTTATCTGATGTAATTTCAGCTCTTATTAACTCAATTATCACACTGTTCCAGGGTATGTATTCACCAGCAAGTGACGTCTGGTCATTTGGAGTAACCGTCTGGGAGGTCCTCACTCACTGCACCGCGAAGCCCTTTGAAGAAATGACGGATGACCAGGTATGAATTGACATACGGTGGCTTGCATTTACTATCTACCTTCACCTTTCATGTTCACACACACTACTTACCTACTTCTCAAATTCCTGCCTGTGCCAGAGGCGCCTACTTCTTTCCAGCGACTCGGGCTGTGTCGTCGGACTAACTACCGAAGGCATTTGTATCTACGTCACACTAGATGTATGAAGAGACCACTCGGACGTTGCAGTGACGATGGGTTTTTTTATTATTAGATGCCCAGCACCTGGACCACAGGACAACGTGCGGAGCCAACAACGGCGCGGGTTTCCCCACGATGTCCAGGCTATTGGGTCGTCGGACTACAACTACATAATATTCTTATTTCGCCAGGTGGTGGAAAACGCAGCGGAGTGGCGGAGTGGCGGACGCGCGGCTCGCGTGCCCGCCGCGCCGCCGCCACGCTGCCGTCGCGAGCTATACGACCTCATGCACGAGTGTTGGAGGAGAGAACCGATGCAAAGACCCAGGTTCAACGACCTCCACAGGTTCCTTGAACGCATGTCGCAGGGCTACAAGCCGCCCGCGACCCACTAGGCTATCTATCGGACCAATGTTAATGTTTTAGTGTAACTGTTAAGCAGTGCTTTCGAAATTTGTCGGTTTCTCTAGGGTTAACTAATTCTTCGGTGACGCGGATCTGATACTCGTAGTTGTAAGCTTTAAGCCCTGCGGGGCTCCAAATTATCTATTGTTGTTAACATGGATTTATTACCTATCATTGTGGGTTGGACGTTTGTTTAAATTATAAATAATACCCTTGAGGGGGCACATTTTATTTAGAGTTTGAAAAAAATGTCCAAAACATTCTTAAGTTTTTGGTTAATTTTCGTATTTGGCATAAGAACTTATTTTTAAAAATTATAGCATGTAGGAAATCTTCTACTTTTAAGCCGCTTTGAATAATGAACAAGAAGAGAAAGAGCTTGACTGAGAAATTAACTAAGTTGTGGCTAAATTTTAACATTAATTTGTGGACAATCGAGACTGCGATTTAGTTTAGAATTTAAGCAGAGTATAGCTTTTAAACTCGCAGTATTAAGAACAGTGTTATTCTAAGAATGAATCTGTTACGTCTAGACTTAAGATTCTGCTTTGCTGTTACCTTGGTGTGCTTGCCACCCCTACAGAATGTCACGGGATTTGTTTCATTCATTGTGTAGTGCTAGCAAGCACACATATTACGCTGTGTCAAAAAAAATAGGGTAGGAATAAACCAAAGATATCGATATAGGATTGTTTTTATCAGATGTCGATATTTTTACACATCGATATCGATTTTCGAACGGTTACTGGACTAGAGAGAGGAAACTTGTATGATTAAGGAAAGTTATTTAATAACTTTCATCGTAAATATGTAAACATAGTAAATTGTTTTCGACCATTCATATCTGCATAGTCGTCGATGTGGATATCAGTACGCTGTAATGTGTTTTTTTAGAAGTGTCATTCCCACGAGTTCATTGCGTTTTTTTTAGTATTCTAATAGCAGTAAAAAAGAATTGAAGGGGATTGTTGTGAACTACGTTGCTGATATCGATATCGGTTTCTTTGGTGTAGGTATAGTGTCTTCTAGACCCAGCGCCCTTCGCCTTGCGCATGCGCACCACGATCTTCCACTTCTTCACCGACAGCACAGCACTAAGCCTCGGCTACTGTTTAGAATACAAATAAAGAAACAAACTTGGAACGACCAACACCGCCGCAGTTCAAAGCTCAACTAAACAATGGCTTAAAATTACAGTAGTCTATTAAACAACATATTCTAAGCAGCAGCCTATAGTAAAATCTAAGTATATCCAAAACTCCTATTTTTTTAACCTGTTTTAGATCGTTAAGATTAAATATTAAGGAGATCAAACCAATGGGGCAAACAAACGCCCCATGCTAGGTAAGTAATTGTTTTCTGAAGAACCAGATAATGATGTTGTGTTCGAAAACGCAAACCTACAGAAAAGCTTTTAATTTTCGAACGATGAGATGGCTGTTTCTTTGGATACGTTGACTTTGTGCTTTCGAACGCAGTAACGGACTTTGATCACAGAGATTGAAATCCACCCGAATTAACTATCTTTAAAAACATATATATTTAATCACATTAGTGGTCTGTTAGGTTACGTTATTAAGGTTACAGTTTGATCGATGTTCAGTGTCATATTTAAGAAATAAACCTAACACATAATATAATAAGACTCACTTCTCCTAACCGCCTGTGACTTACGTCTCATCGCGACGACTGCTTCTTATTTGACGGTAATTTCGGAAATGGCGAATCGAGACTAAACCGCCTATTTGTGCCGGTGGTTGGATGGAATAAGGAATAATTTGGATATCTATCCAACCAACTTGAAATTAATATCCGTAGAAGGGCCCCCAGTTAATCAAAAGCATTTAAGAATCGATAAAACGTATGGCAGTCCCTTCACTATAGTAACAGTTAAGGTACGAATTAATATGTGTATCCCATCGATGTTCCCCGGGATTGACGTAGCATTGCGAGTATACAGAATGTTACAGAAAGGTCCTATGGCACTGAAAGTGGTGAATTAACTCATAAATACAAGCAACTTTTACTATGGGACCAAGTGCGATTCCATACTAAAATTCAACCAAAAATATGTAGCAGCTGATATTTTTTTCGCGATTTGGCACTTGGCCCAATAGTAAAAGTTGCTTGAATTGGTGGGTGGGCTTTCAGTGTCACAGAACCTGTATGAATCACCTGAATGTCCTGTATAGTTTTTGTTATAGTACCTTATATTTAAAATCCCAATTTGTTCTTGCCAGTTTTTTTCTGGTGAAAGTGTGACTGGGAGAACAACTTGGGAGCTAGAGTTATAACTATAGAATAGATATAAAACCGGAAGAAATAATTTTTCATGGAAAGCGCAGTTTATCTTGGAGATACTTAAAATTGATCAATCTGCAGTGAAATAAGTCTTGAGTCAAAGATTCCTTGAGAACGATATCTGGCACAACCCACACAAGGCCTTTGGCTTCCAGTCCCTTCTACCCCCAGACCTCGGAAGGTACATAAGGAGTAGGACAAAGACCAGCCGCAGCTTCCAATCCACCAAGATCTGGAACAAGCAAGAAGCGACCTACCTTCGCCTCAAATCCTGTAAACCATTTGAACTGATTGCGTCGAAATATGGAAAGGTGGAACAATTCCGAGGCGGTCGATAAACATCTTGTGTCCGACCCCAATTCACGTTTGCCAGGCTTCCATCTACCTCGAAGATATTGGACTCAAACAAACAGGTGCCGAACTTCGCAGGGTAGATGTGCCGAATTGATGTGCAGGTGGAATTTTGAGACGGACCCACACTGCTCTTGCGGAGAAGTGCGAGCATGCCCCACACCACGAATCACAAAGCCCGCAATGGTCCATAGAAGCAGGCATTTGGAAAACCCTTGGTGTAAGCCGACGAGGAAGTTACGGAGAGGATTGATGGGCTTCCTTTCACATTATGACAAAGATAATTGGATTGAAATTATTGAATATTTTTTTTGTAAGACACAAAAAACACTAGGCCTTTTTTTATAATTCAAATTCAAAACTTTTTATTTCGCACAAATCCATTGTGTTAGTTATAATGGTAGCTTATTATAGTGTTAGTATGAATGAATTTACAACTTGGTTTTATTTTGGTTTGGTGGACATCCAGTGCTTTAGCATCGGACTGTCATTCCTATTTGCGATGACACTAATAATCATCTTTGGCTCTTTAGGCAGCTTTGGGAAATAAATAGCGTATCGTGCTAGCGCTAAACATTAAAAAAAATGTAGGAATTGTATCGGCGATCAACGATACATAGCTATAAGTAGTTTTAAAATGATTGTATTCAGTTCCTTACAATGTAAATTGAAATTTTTTTGTTCTTTTCCAAAACACGATACGTGGTATTCTCTTATAAAAGCAATAACATCTTTAATTGTAAAAAAATAAGTTGGTGTGAGATTTATATCGATGTAATTAATAAATGCGTTAATATCACATACGTAGGTAAATCATATTTTGTAGTCCACGGGGAAATGTCGAATCTTAATAAGTACTCTTAATTATTAAACATAATAATTATGAAGATTCGAAAATAAAAAAAACAGAAGATTTTCCAGACCAACAGGTCTGGAAAATCTTCTGTTTTTATTTTTTTTATTTCATGGTTGGCCGTCAGTTTTTTTGGTAAGATTAGTTTCCACTGCCAGACCCATTTTTCGTTAAAAATCAAACAACCACAGTAACTAAAATATGTTACATCTCTGGATGCCAGCCTCACCGCGAAGGTTACAAAATATAGTGTCAGAAGTACCTATCATTGGACAAATTGTTATATAAGGTTGCAGTTTAGACGAAAGGTCCTGCATCATCAAAATTCGAAATTAGCGCATTTATTGTTATATCTCCTTTTAACTTGATATTACAGTTGGCAGCACCGGAGTTGTGTGTATAAATATAACATTAGAAGATGAAGCAACATCAGTGCTGCCAACATTCACAACAACAACAAGTTGAAGGCGCAGCACTTCAGTGCAAAATAGCTTTAGAACCATAGGGGTAGGAACGCTGACGATCATTGCTGCACCAAGACCCTAGACTCTGTATAATCTAGAAAACTGTTTAGCAAGACTGGCTTTTTGTCAGGTCTTTTCTTGAGACGATCCAACCACCATCTGAGTCAATCTATCGACCATGAGTAAAAGTGGCTATGACAGTCAGAGTACTCCTCTGTCAGTAATTAAGTTACTATTAATAGTGTATCATTTAGCAACACTTGTCGTAGAAGAAGCACTTTGCAAAAAATGTGTAACAGGAACAGGACTCGTTTTCTAAACGAAGCTTAGCCTAAGTCCTTCCGTCTTCTACGTCAAGTCGGATAAATCGAAGCAAGTTTTCAGTTTGCAAACTACCTACAAACAGACTTTTTTTTACTAACTGTTTACCACCGACTAATCTTTAACTATTAGCACTTTTAACGCGGTTTGATAGTTTTCTAAATGGTTTCTTAAATATTTGCATCTCTAATTAGCCTGACATAAAAAATACAAAAATTTAAATAAGTAGTGTTAAAATATATACAGGGTTTTAAAAGACCGCCAACAAAGGGGAAACCACGTATTGTCCTCATCATAACCATAATTTTTATAGTATCGAGTACTTAAAATTGCTTCTCAAGAAACCATATCTACATTTGACTTTTTCTAAAATTGCAAAATTGCAACCTGCAATGTATTCTAAACATCGGCACCTCGAGCGTAAGCAGCTTATGTTTATGCCAACGTTTGTGCAATATGACTTCTCTGCCTTACACATTCATTGCGTGATAAAATAGTTTACAAAATTATAACCTAAATAACCCAAATAAATTTCCAGCAATAATTTATGGAAAAAGAACTTTGTTTTGGTGTTAATAAGAAAGTTGTTACTAGATGCGTGCTTTTCGGATCTGTCGGCGGTCTTCTAACACCGTGTATACTGTGCTGGGAAAATTTTAAATAGCTTTATTCCTGAAACACGTCAAATTCCAACAACTTTTGTTCTACAACTTTTCGAAGAGCTCGATACTTTTATATTTCTTACTTTTCAGCGCTGCCTACGCGGCGCGCTTTCGTGCCCCTCTACAATCTACCACCTTTACAGTTTCTCCTTCCCTTATTAATTTTATTAATACGCGCCGGTTTTTTTTTTTGTTTTTGTAAAATAAATAAATTATAAATAAAAGTTCGATTTTGCAAAAGTCGTTAAATAAAAGTTGTTGGAAATCACATTTAGAAGTTCACGTGTTTCAGGAATAAAGCAATTTAAATATTATCCTGCATAAGTATAAGTCACTAAATATAAGGTAAGCATAAAATCTATCCCATAATCTTAGTCAGTTCATAACATAACATTTCCGATGTCACCAGTTTTTTGACAAAAAAAAATAGGGATGTACACAATCGAAATAAAATATATATGCAAGACTAACCAAACTAACCAAAAGAGCTGACTGACCAAAAGCCATTACACAAAGAAATTCTCGAAAGAAAATGGCGATGGATCGGACACGCGTTGCGGAGACCAGTCAGTGAAGTCAGTCCAAACAAGGCAAACGTGGCAAGCTAATGGCAAGAGACGGCCGGGCCGCCCCCGTACTTACTGGAAGCGCTCAGTTGAGAAAGAGCCTGCATCAACTGGACTAGGTTGGAAGGAGCTAGAGGCTGTCGCGCAAGCAAGACCGAGAAAAATTGAGATCCCTTCTTCGAGCCCTATATCCCTGATAAGGGATAAAAGGATAGATACCGTATCATCAAAGTTCATTTTATTTCTTTCTTTTTAGAATAAACCCATAACTCATGTTAGATACTCATGATGAATACAAATAATCAAAATAATTTTGACATAATGCACGAAAAAAAAAGCCACTCGAGCTATCTACAAGTTGATTTGTCAGCACGATACTAGTCACTCACTCACTACGAACTCCGAACCTTGGGCGTCTATTACATAGCTAGAAGATAATTTGAGATAATACAATATTTTGACTCGAAAATGAGAATATTTTAATTGATCCAGGTTAGGTCGGTACTTCATGTATTATTAAAAGAAAAATCTTATAAATATTGTTCCCCTCCGTAATGTAAGGCTGGTGGACAGTATTGCGAAAAATAATTAATTATGTCGTTAAATCGATCAGCTCAAAACATCACTATTTTAGCTGGCAGCCTTTTTTCACTAACATGACCTGTCAGTTTACTGACTAGGATTATGGGAGAGAGTTTAGGTAGTATTAGTCGAATTTTGGCGGCGCCGTCGCTTTCCCCCAGTGTCGCGTTCCGCCTACATTTTGATCCGCCGCCAGAATTGATTTTTGCTAGTGTTTTATAGTACCTAGGTTTTTCGTTGACTGTATTTCAGATTTTGTAAGTAAATGACATAACAGCTAAATATTATTATTCATTTTCATTTTACTTTACATTATATTTTATTCAAGCATAAGTACCTATAGATACCCAGGTATTGTAAATTATTTATTTTCGTTCATGATGCCATTTTGCAAGCCTTTTTTTGTAGATCTGATCTATTAAATACAAAATTCAAACCTTCCTTATTGCAGTAGTGTATTATGTGTAGCTTTTATAAATGTTTTTTTTTATTCGAAAAGAAAACAAAAAAGATTAGAAATTAAATAAATTATAATAAGTAGTTCAATAATAAAACGTGGTTTCAAATGTGGTTTAAAACGTAGTATGTAATATAATAGGCAGTAAAATTATGTTATCTTTGTACCTACAGGTAAATTTTTAAATAGTTTTGTTCCATCTTTGTTCCTGAAACACGTCAACTTTAAAATAAGATTTTCAACAACTTTTGTGCTACGACTTTGGCAAAAGCGAAATTTTATTTATACATACAAAAATTAAAATCCGGCGCGCTTCTCCTACTCATATTTACGCCTACGCCAAACTGACGGCGACGCCAAACCTACGCCTGCCCCTAAGCCAAAAAAATACAAAAAATATATAGAAAAATTGAAGTCGTGGAACAAAGAGGTAGAGGTTGGGGTGTCTGAGGAATAAAGCTATTAAAAATTCCCCTGTGTACCTACTTATTCAATAAATTAATAATAAGAGCCATTTATAGGATTGCATTTAATTGATGTGTTAGTTTCATGGTTTGCAAACCGATTTAAGGGGGTACGCATAAGTTTCTTATTTTATCACTATTAATAATTTTATCTATTCGGGGCAAAAATAGCCCACGATTGTGTTTATCGTCTGTTGCGTGCCCTCTCTAGTAGATTTTTGTTAAGTAGAACAGAATTTATATTTTTGTAGATACGTACTTTCTGTAAGACTTGTAATTTTTCATGATGAGGTGATTTAAAGCAATAACATGTAAATAGTCGATATGATGCCTAAATGGATCATTAAAGTTAATTTAAACATATTATTATGCCTAGTTCTGTTGCGCATAGTACAGCGACATAATATTATAAAATGTGTAATGACTAGAGAATATCTTATGTTCAAAAATTATGTTCAAAATTATATTGATAATTTTAAGCTCGTAACCTTTTGGCTTCTATAATATTATCTAAGTAATTTTATTTACGTCAACTTTTTCTATACAACTGAATATCTACCATTACTTGTAGACTTGTATATATTACACAACGGTCACGTTATAGCTTGTCTACTTACGGAAAACCGGGTGACTTGCCGTAGGCTGTGGCCATAATTAAGTATACCTATTATTACATTATATGACCTATAGGTATATGTATGTACGGAATAAGGATATGTACCTTAGGCATATTAATTATGAAATATCGGTTGGTTAGAAAACGCAATGCTACGTCGATTCTAGTTCGTAACGAACAATCCTGTGTTAAAAATATTAAAATAACAAAAAAACACGGTTTCCATCTAAGGTCTTCTAGTGTTAACATTCTCTTAAGTAAGCCAAGAGTCTATATTTCATTCACATTCAACTGCTAAAAGGCACAAGGGGATTAAACTGACTGACTGACTAATGAAATGAATCATAATTAATTATAACATTATACTTACTTTTTTTACAAAAACTTCTATACGTTTACGATGACAAAGGTTTTGTTTCTTTATGGGCCATTTTTTTTTTATTTTGCAATCGATTCAAAGTTTACTATGACCCCCCAATATCAAAGAGAAAAATCCCCTGAATAGTGCCTAAAAGATTTTATTTCAGTGTTATTTTCATGTACGAACAGTTTTTGTTTTCATGAAAGTTCCATTATAGGCGTTCAGATACTGCTTTACACGATCGAGGTAAATGCTTTTTATTCTAGAACAATATTTTTTACCCAAAATACCTACAAACATAACATCATTCCAATATAGCGTAAAACTTGCCATTCGACTCATTATTTATTTGCGTAAGTTATTGACAGAAGTTTATTTTTTAACTAACGCGCCACCTGTAAGTTCTGGTTTTGGAATGTTTCCCTCCGTTGCGAATTTTATTTGTGGTGTTTCATTCGTGGCGTGGGGTGCATGTTGGTGTGTGTTGATGAGTCTGTGACTTTGACAGGTGACAGCTCCACTATTCTGTGCACACGTCTCACCACAGAGTTCGCCATTTTGTCAGTGTGGAGTGTGTGTTGCATTGCAATCAAATCAAAACATTTTATACATGGAACCAGATAAAGATATTGAGGAGTCGTTGTTAAAATAGGAAGTAAATTTTCAGGCTGCAATATAACTATTTGGTCAGCAAGAAATTTCAGCTTTTATTTTATTTGAGCAGCGAACAATTTTTTTGCCTGCAATAAAATCAAAATGATTCGCAATAAGTGGTTAGCAAAAAAATATAATATTGACAGCACGAAATAACATTTTGTGTCAGCTTAATAATAAATTTGTTTGCGAAATAAATAAACGATAGGCAGAATAATTAATTGGTCGGCAAGATTATACAATTGGTTAGCTCAAAAATAATATTTGTGAGCAATAATATTGATGGGTCTGCAAATTAAAGTATTGGTTAGCAAATAAATTAAAATGAGCTTCATTACGTTTAGTAGATGTGCGATTTTACTGGAAAAGCGGGTTAAACGAGCAGCCAATGGCTTGTGGGCGTTGTCATTCGACGAATTAAGATTTAACGTAATATGACACAGATTTTTGGCAGTGAAAACAGAAGGTACTTGATCTTTGAACCTATAGTCACGAAAGAGAAGATGGAGACAAGAAATAACCAAGTTTTTTTTTTTATTTCGCACTTTTCATTTTTTATCTATATTTTCTATCGTTATTGCCTTTAATACTCGTAAGTAACTATTTTTTTATAATCAGTTCATGATACCTAGTTCCTGCCTACTGCTAATTTTTCGTAAATAAAGCATTTTGATTTAAATATACAATTCATAATATTTTTATTTACCTGGTTAACCATATAAAATAACCGTAGGTAAGGTAGGTAATCTTTAATTATTTAAATGATTTTCAATTACTTAATGCAGCACAGAAGTTGCGTACATTTGTTGCTGTAAAAATAATGTTAGTTCGCCAACCAAAAATAGTTTTACAGCTTGCCAAAACTGAATTAAATGTAGCTCACAATTTGCCTTTCAATTACATTTATGGCTGAACATATACTTAATTAGCTATACAACCAATTTTGGAGCTGCCCAATATGACATTACTTGCTGACCATTTTTTAAATTCTTGCTGGCCACTAGTTTCCGCTCAATTAGCTATTTTTGCCAACCAAAAACATTTTAGAGCCCACCAAAACCTGAATATACTGCCGGCCGTTTAAATCATACCCGTTAAAATATGGTTTATAATTTAAAGAATAGTCTATCTTTTCTGGTCCTTGTTTAATTTCAGTCTTAGCCTGAGCCCCATACTATTGAGAAACAACACCTTTGCAAAAGATGTAAACTATGAACTTATACGTGCAGGCATTTCAATTCCTTATTATTTTTGGAAGCCAAAATTTCGAATCCCAAATTTTTTTTCCAAACACACTGTAAGATGTTAAGTTTGGATAGATCAATCTACATCAATAGAATGCGTGCTCAAAAGGGATGGTCTTGTCTCAATAGGTAACAAGAAATTTATAAATTAATTCTCATCTCAATTAGCCAAGTTCTTAGTTTGTAGTAAATACATAACAACCTAATAAGTATTTGGTAGTTTGCTCAATTGTTCATATAATTCGGTCTGCATGATTTTCGTGCTATAATTTACATTATTTTAAAGCCACCAGACTACAGTTTTTTTTTTTTTACTATTAGGCAATTTTTTAAAATGTATAAAAATGTTAACAAATAAGTCAAATCCGCGATGTGACATAACTTACAGTTCATTTTCGTTCCAAACACTGAAATTCTCAAACGCCTGTGAAATTAAATGTGAAATACTTAGGTACCACACAAAGAAAACATACAACTTGTAATAAATAAATTTTTAATCATTGTATCTACATTTTTAAGCATTATCTAGATACTAAAAGATCTTGTATCAGACTGATAACAATCAGCAGGTACCTACTATCTACTTTAGCAACTAACAAAGATACGGGTAGGTTTTACCAAAATATTGTCGTGGGTTGTGTACAACGAATGATTTTCAAAATAATCGATTTATTGTGCTTTTCAGGACGCCAAGGTGTGGTTTTTTTATTTCATAAAGATATTAAGATACATTTAAATATACCTACTTACCTACTTCTTTCATAGATAAGATGTGTAACTCGGAAAATTACACTTTATTTACAGAAAAGCCTAACAACGTTTTATCTACACTCAATCGTTTGCAGTTTGCAGAAAAGCCTATCACACGTCCTTCATTAGGGTTAAACCAAAATTTAAGATAATTTGGCAACCTGTCAAAATCTCCGATAATAAAAGAAGACCATAGAGAAAAACAGTCAAACTTGTTGAAAAACTAATTTTGGACTTTACTTTACTTTAAGTTAAATTGACTTACCGACTATAACCCTTTTTCACTGAACGTAGGTACAGGCTTATTTGTTTTACGTTAGTTCAAACATCCTTCAAAATTTTTACGTTAAAGTTAAAAAAGAATTAACATCCGTCGAACTATATGCACTCACATTGATGTTGTTTATATTACTTATTAAACTTATTCGATGTTTGTAATAGGTGTTTTTATAATCCTATTTTAAAATTTGTCGTCACCATTACAACGTATATAGGTAGGTAAGTAATATACAGGGTGTCCCGTAATTCAACGTCAAGCGGCAACTAGGTATAAGGGCAGGGCAGGCAGGTCACGGTAGTGAGAAAAAATATTAAATAATCCTGGTCGCTTCGTTCAGAAATTACAAGCATTTGTGAAAATGGTCCCAAATACCTACTGTGGTCAGGCGATTTTACGGTGTATTTTTTTCACATAATCCTTAATAACCGTGGCGTGGTATCAAATCGGATCGATAAATAAAACAATACACTCCTTCAGTCGATAAAAAATAGTCTTAGTTTGAAAACATTTTTTTGCCCAATTTGAAACCCTATCTTTAAAAAATATATATATGACACCACCCTAACTTGGCAAAAGGCTTGAAAAATTGGCGCATTTGATCAAGATTTCAAGATTTCAATATGGTACAAGACAACACTTGACACTTTTGATCCTATATGAAGGGCAGGTCGCCCTTTCACCCATTGCCAGCTTGACGTTGAATTACGGGACGCCCTGTATATATTTTTATATACATGGTGTTGTTTTGTAAAGTGGTACCCGACTCAGGGATGATTATTTACTCGATACTGAAGCAAAAATAACATAAATAATTCAGTGAAAAATACTCAAAAATCATTCAATTGTGGCCTTCCTTACTATCGCTTGCGGCCGCACTCGCAGTAGTTTGACTATCGTCCCAAAGTCGGGTGTCACTATAAACTAAAACTGTATGTGTGGTAAATTAAATTTTATGCTTATTTTACTAATTAAGGTTATTAATGAAGGCCTATGACTAAGGTGAAGAAAGCCGTTTATTTATTAATGTACCTACCATCTTATCTTACAACATTATCAGATTACGTACGATTAGGGGAAATACGTTATAATTAATTATACCTAAGTATCAAGGGAAAAATGAAAGCCCACAATGAAAGTAGATGTTTTTTTTACTACCAGATCTAAATTTTGTGCTGAAGTTAATGTGTGCAAGTACCCACCTACTTTTTTATCGTTTAATAGCAATTTCTTTAATTAAATGTTTAAATTTAATACATATTAATAATTATTGTACACCAATAAAGTTTTCAACTTTGTAAATAATTTTAATTAATCCGTATTTGTTTTTAATTATATACCATTTTATTTATGAGTGCGAACCAAGTGTACGATTATTGGTAATATTTGGTCAATAATTTTGAGACACCTATATTTGCTCAAAACTGTTAGCAATGATTCAATGTAATATTATGATGATTTATTAAACTAATATGATTAAAGTTAAAACCAGAATATGTGAACATTTTACTTAAAATACGTGTACCCTTACAAAACTCTATCATCTGATATCTGCCTACGTAATTCCCTTAATGTACTCATCATAATATACCCTAACCTTAACTTTGTCATTGAGTTGTATTGGCCTAATTTTTTGCACAAAATTTTTATACAAATATCTTCGCTGGACGACCTAAACTTATCATATTGTCATATCACTATGTTGACTTAAGAAGTCTATCTAAAATTGTTCTGGGATTTAAAAAACACCTTTTTTAACACTGTGGTACCTATGTGATACCTATACATATATGTAGGTTTGGTACTTATGTAGGTATGTAGATAATTCCCAGAACAGTACCTAAGGTACCTACATTAAAACTAGTAGTTACATACAATATTGGCGTTTTGAAATTCAAAATTCTTTGTGGGCTTATTATGAGGACGAAATACCTGTTTACCGAAATATTCAAAATGCTAAATGTAGAAAGGTACGTACCTACCTGCCTAATTCGCTGTTTAAGACACATCGTTTCTTTTCTATGCATCGTACCATTCGTACCTACTTATTTTATTTTGACGCCCAAAAAAATCTTTTCTAAGCGTTGGGACCAATGATTGGAACACACGGAGTCATCTAAATTATTACTCTAGGGCTGGTGATTCAGTCTGTTATCTTTGCAGAAAAGCAAAATACGCAATCTAAGATCTCTGTATTTAAAAGAAAACCCTGGCCCGTGATCATGACAATATTCTTAACAATGTTAACTATTCCTAAATTAGCTTCATATTATTCTTTGTCATAAATATACGAGAGAGTTCACAGGCAAAGCCAAAGAAGCGGCGTCAAAATGACCATAGTTTACAAGGCAATTTTTATATAGCTTTATTCCTAAAACACAAGGCCCGGTTTCGGAGTTGATAATTTTGCTAAGCAAATGGGTAAGTATCGTCCTGTCTCTGAAGATTTCTCACAAAACAGCGTGACAGAGCGATACGTAAGTACCTATGTGCTTAGTAAAATTCTCAACTCAGAAACCGGGCCTAAATATGATTTCCAACAACTTTTGTTCTACTTCTTTTTGAATAGCTCGATACTTTTTATTTATTGAACGTTAGTACCATACCGGCGCGATTTCGTGCCCCTCCACTCTCTAACGCATATTTGTAACAACGCGCGGAAAAGAAAAAAAAAAAAGATTTTATTATTTTTATTTTACCAAAGTCGTAGAAGAAAAGTTGTTGGAAATCACATTTAGAAGTTGTCATGTTTCAGGAATAAAGCAATTTAAAAATTACCCTGTATAGGCATTGCCGATTTTTTTAGTCCGCTACACGATGGGATGACAAGAGCTACTTAGGGCTATCCATCGTGTCGCTGACTGTACCAACGGACAATCGCCGTTTCTAGGCAAAATGCCAACCTCTCTCTTACCATGTCAAAGCGATTCCTTTTAATTTAGGTCTTGAGCCTGTATTTGTAGAGAATTTATAAAGGCGAAACGTCGCTTAGGGCTGGATTTTCGATTTCTAGATAAACACTTAAAGTTAAGTTTATTCCTAGTTAAGTCTTAACTAGTAATCAGTTGAAATTTAAAACAGTAGGTAACTAGGATATTTATTTGTATCAATTAACCGTTGAATAAACAATTCCAGAGATAGAAAAACCAGCCATCCTTAGTGCAAAGTGTAAATTGAATAACGTCAAATATTTTATTTTAATTTTTAAATTGAATCGAATGCAATTTATACTTTTTATGTGGGTATGTCAAGCAAGACATACCCAGTATACCCACATAACAAAAAATAACACTAGGAAATATATCATGCATGAAAACACACTCAGTAAATACAATTCAAAATTTTTATAAATACTTTTGCCTTGCTTAGTACCTACGTACTGTTTTTTTTGTTAACTCTTTACTTTATTTTTTTATTTAATTTATTTGACGGTATGAAATTTACATATTTATTTTAATTAGTTAAGTATCTTTCATTGGACGTAGATAAAACTCTTAGGTGTGATAAATTATTGTAAATATGTCTCTCAATCTAAAAAATAAAGATATCATTTACCTACCAAATACCAATGGTTTGTTTTTTTTTAAAGCTTTTTCCAATATTTTTCTACGCAGTGACCATCGACATAGGTAAACCAAGTAGACGGGACACCGAGCACCCAAAAGTGACAGACTTTCATTCGCTGGGTACACGTAGGTATTTCGTGTGAACGTAGGTAACCTACGTTCACACGAAATCACGTCAGACTGTACACTTTTGTTGTAAAGTCGTCCGTAACGTAACCGAGTAGAGTGCTAGCGTGTAAGGGTCTACGTGCTGTCGTGTGTACGATAAAATGTTCTTCACCTCACCTTTTGACTACCAACTTGTGATTCGAACGAGGCCTCGTATGTTCGTATGTTCGTACTCATTCATCAAGTCTTGAACTTGTCCGAAGAACCCGAAACGAAAATAAGGTTAGTCGCTCGCGAGCGAAAATGGTGGCGCGCTGCAAAAGAATGTGCCCGTCTCACTCTGGCTTCTGTCTTTCGCTTTTAGCTCTTTTAGTACGGAAGCCGACCGCATGATCTTCACGTCACTTGATACAAAGATAAGCTCTATGGCTTCAAATAGAAAAAGTTACGCTGAGCTCGAATCAATCGGTCTTATTACTCTGAATTGGCCGAAAGGACGAAAAAAAGGGCCACTTCCGGTGCAAAAAAACACCTGATTTTACGTGATCTGATACAAGAATGAGACTGGTGGCTTCAATTAGAACTTCTTTCGGAGAGGCAGAAAAACCAAGTCTGCCAGCGCTGGAGTGGCCGGAAGTACCCGACAGACGCTCTCAAAGATCATGATTTTACTCAAAATTTACGTGATCTGATACAAGAATGTGACTTGTGGCTTCAATTAGCCCTCGATTCGCAGAAGCAAAAAAACCAAGTCTGCCAGCTCTAAAGTGGCCGGAAGTACCTGCCAGATGCCCTCAAAGATCAGGTTTTGGGCCAAATTTACGTGTTCTGAATTGATCTGATACAAGAATGAGACTGGTGGCTTCAATTAGAACTTCTTTCGGAGAAGCAGAAAAACCAAGTCTGTCAGCTCTGGAGTGGCCGGAAGTACCTGACAGACGCCCTCAAAGATCACGATTTTGCTCCAAATTTACGTGATCTGATACAAGAATATGACTGGTGGCTTCAATTAGAACTTCTTTCGGAGAAGCAGAAAAACCAAGTCTGCCAGCGCTGAAGTGGCCGGAAGTACCCGACAGACGCCCTCAAAGATCATGATTTTGCTCCAAATTTACGTGATCTGATACAAGAATGAGACTGGTGGCTTCAAATAGCCCTTGATTAGCAGAAACAGAAAAACCAAGTCTGCCAGCTCTGGAGTGGCCGGAAGTACCCGACAGACGCCCTCAAAGATCAGGATTTTGGTGTATGGTGTACAGTATCACCATCTTACCTGTTCAGGCTATGAAAGATACTTCGTAACTTACACTTAGTTCTACAGGTATGACTACTAAGAAAAGAAAAAACCGCCTAGTTTTACATCCATGTATGACTACTTGGAACACGTAAAATGGTAATTTTTTGTTCTGTCTAGTCATACACCTACACTGTAGATTTAACTGTAATTTTATATGTGTACAAAATGATTTGTTTTGGCCCCCGCACTTGATGGATTTTTGTGGACTTTATGTCCACTTTAATACATTACTTGGGACTGTTGTACGGAATGTATTTTTTGGATAAAAATTAATTAATAAGATATTGATAGGTACACCAAGGGTAAAAACACTTTCAGGCCCAGTTATGGGCCCAGTGTTATGTTCTAAAATGTTAAATCCCAAAACAAAACAAAAAAACACAGACTTTCAACAAGTAGGTAACAAGTCCAAGTGACAGATGTCAGGATTTTTACTGTCAGCCGTACAGCCGTTTAGAAGTTAATGTAAAAAAAGGATAATTTTATTATTCTTACTACCCGTTGTCCTATTACCCGTTTTCCCGTAGAAATTAAGCATTTTCCCGCGTTAAAAAGTAGCCTATATTCATCAAGGATAATATCGGCTTCTAATGGTAAAATATTTTTTAAAATCGGTCCATTAGTTTCGGAGCCTTTTAAATACAAACAAACAATCAAATCTTTCTTCTTTATAATATTATAGTGCAGATGTAGATAGTGTAGGTACTGATGATGGTGCACATGGCTACTTTAGCAGGTAGAGGGCGCGAGGGGTGTGGAGTGTAAAAATAATTATGACTGTAGTAATACGTCAGATGGATCGACATAAACTGATTTATTTTTAATACATGTAAATAACAATAAGGTCTGTATACCACATCAATGACAAGCAAAGAAAAAAGATGAGCTAAATAAGCTGAAGTAGGAATACCCAAACGACTGGTTTCTACATTTTCTTGCGAGTTGGTGATTATACATAGAGCATCGCTTGTATCGATCCTATGTTTCAATACAAAATAAAAAACGGCCAAGTGCGAGCCGGACTCACGAAACGAAGATTCGGTGCAGCCATTCAATAAATACCATGGTTTCATGGATCCTCAGTGCGTGAGTTCAACTCGCACTTGGCGTGTTTTGACCATGGCTGGTCTGATAGTAACTTTTGATCAATACAATAAACAAAATTGAATGGCACGTAAAAATAAGTATGTCAAAAAAACAACGTTTCTTGCAATTTTCTATTAAGGCGCTGTGTATAGTGAATCGCCCGCGCGCAACGAAAAATGCACAAAATCGATTCCTGTATCAAATACACTAAAAATATCGAAAATATTCACATATCAAACCCTAGAATTAGTTGGGAACTATCTAAAACAGCCAGTTTCGTGTTGACATTCATAAACGTTTTGAAGATATTTTGCATGAAAAAAAAATAGGCGGCGCACTTTTTTTTAAGCAAAATATCTTGCAATCTGTTATGGATATCAACACAATACTGGCTGTGTTAGATAGGTCTCAACTAATTCTAGGGTTTGATATGTGAACATTTTTGTTTTTTTTTTAGTGTATTTGATACAGGAATCAATTTTGTGCATTTTTCTTTGCGCGCGGGCTAATTCACTATGCCCAGCGCCTTTAATCACGGTTTTACTCACTAGTCGGCTACACCGACGTGAGTTAAACCGTGATTTAATAGAAAAATGTGCAGTGCTCACGAATGTTTAAGTTATAAAAAAAAACTTGCACCCTATACCTAACTATATTCTTCAAAATCTGTAAATGCCATCTATATATATAAAAATGAATCGCCGTGCATTAGTCTCGCTAAAACTAAGAAACGGCTTGACCGATTTGCATATTTACTGTTTTATTTAGTTCACCACACTTCAGGGTAGGTTTATAAGCAAAGAAATATGGGAAAAGTTAAAGGATTAGGTGAAAAACGGAAGAAATAAAAATTGGTCATTTTGTATTGGAATCGCCATTTTGGACGCGGAGAGTCAAACTATTTCAGGTGATACGAAGTTCACCGGGTCAGCTAGTTCGTAATATTTTCGCATTCCGATGACTTTCTTCTTTCACAGTTTTCCTGTAGCTATAACGGTTAATGGTGCTGGCTGTCTTTACCTACCTACCTCAAAATTCACGAATATGAGTAAAGTCATATTCGTGAGTTTTGAGGTAGGTTGAATGAAATGACAAAGTTAGCTGTTTAAAGTTACAGGCCCGCCTGGCCATGAAACCTATTGTGTATAGACAAATAGACAATGCCGTGGTCAGGCTGTTTTGACAGGGTTCCGTGGCCGTGTACCTTACCGACCACGGAACGAAAGCGCAAAAAGCATCCCAGTTTGCTTGCTTGTTGCTTTGGTTCAGTTATACTGGTCGATGCAATCGAAAAATATTTGAAAAGCGGACGGTGCTAAATACTTGTATCGTTTTTACCATTTTTCTGAACTTCGTGTCTAAAACACATTGTAAGACACACATATGGTATTTTTCTCATTTTTTCTTTTCGATCAAGGAACAGAAAACCAGCACAAAATTGACAGATGAACATCTAATATGTTGGCACTATACTAATTTTATTGATGACTGTCATTTCTGTAAAGACAAATGTTTGACCAAAGTATAAATGGTTATTCTCAACTTCATTTATTGCTAATAAAATTGGAAACTACTCGTATTTAGTTCGTATATTCCGAAAATCACGACACATGCAAATATTATAAGTACATAATGCTAAACAGTATAATTAATAATAATGTAAATAATTTTTAAAGATGTCAATAAATTTTAAGTCAATCCGATGACTTTCTCTTCTGACAGTTTTTCTGAAGCTATAACGGTTAATGGTGCTACCTCAACGCGCCATCCTGTATAATGGAAATGTTTTTTTTTAAATTATTGCAAGTATATTCACCATGATTTTTTATGCTTACAAGAAACAAAATCGAATGTGCACGAAAAAAAAGTGTTGTCAAAATCGCAAATTTTTTGGCACCCTGTCTATAATTTTCAAAATCTGTAAATGCCACTCGTAATATTTTCGCAATCTGATGACTTTATTTTCTGACAGTTTTTCTGTAGCTATAACGGTTCATGGTGCTGCCTCAACGCGCCACCCTGTATTATGGAAATGGTTTTATTTAAAAAAATATATCTTTCTAATGTTTTAACCATGGCTTTTGATCCTTATTTACTAGAAACAAAATCATATGGCACGAAAAAATAAGTTTGGTGAAATTTACCAATTTACTTGCACCCTGTATACAAGGTGTTATAAAAGTACCTAACTCTTTTTACAGGGTGTAACCTACTGGTCAACTGGATGTCAAATCTGTGAAAAAAAGTCGAAAATAACAATTTTTATTTTATAACTGATAAGTATTGGACAACGTTTAATGACACTGACATAACACCTCCACACTTATGAAATACTACAACAACGATACACTGCAATTTAGTACAAGAATCCCAACTTAATAAAAGTATAAAACTTAATAATAGTACAAAACTTAAAAATAGTATAAATTGTTAGTCTCCCTCGACACCATAACGCTTTACCGGGAATCTTACCCGCCTTGGACGATCCGGCGGTCGAGTGGGTAACGGTGGCGGTCGAGCAGGCGACGGTGCCGACGTTGTTGCGAGCTGATCGCCCCGGACACTAGGTCCAGGCTCATTGATATTGGGTTCCGTATCCCCAGCACCGTGAGACTCGATTCTTACATCAGCTGATGGATTCGCTCCTACTACCACTGAGCCAGTCGCTACACTACAAGGTATCGCCAAAGCCCCACAGAGACTTCTCTTTTTTAACTGGTCGATGTGCCGATGGATATTTCCCTGAGTAGAGTCTTTGACCCGGTAGTTCGTACTTCCCAATCTTTCCTCAATTACACCCGGGGCCCATTCTCCCGCATGACCCCCACTATAGGTCCTAAAGTAGACTGGGTCCCCCGGAGCCAGCTCACGCTCACTCCCCCCTTTCGTTTCAGCCTGTCGTTCCTGGGACTGGATTACTCTTGCTCTCCTATCAGGTTTCAAGGCATCCAGCCTCATTCTCAGGGACCGCCCTTGCAAAATCCTGGCTGGGGTTTCCCCCGTTGTCGAGTGTTCCGTATTCCTATACAGCAATAAAAATCTATCTAAAGCAGTTTCTACATTCAGATTTTCGTCCAGCGCCTTTTTAATCACATTTTTACAAATCTTTACTGCACTTTCCGCTGCCCCATTCGAAGACGGGTGGTAAGGCGCGGTCAGACACTGCTCGATTCCATTACTACTGAGAAATGCTTGGAAAGCTTCACTCGTAAATGGTGGCCCATTGTCAGAAACCACTTGTCTTGGTAGACCAAACTGTGCGAAAAGATGCCGCAATTTTGAGATTACGTCTTCGGCTGCGGTCTTCCCCGTCCTAAAAATCTCTATCCACTTAGACGTGGAATCTACTACGACAAAATATTTTATCCCCTTTAAAGGTCCCAAAAAATCTATGTGCACCCTTTGCCAGGGTCGCTGCTCCGCTGTCCAGGGACGCGGCACGTGTGCGGGCGGAGCGACCGCGTGCGCCGCGCAGGTGGGGCATGCGCGACACGTCGCCTCCACGGCCTCATCGAGACCAGCCCACCAAACATAGCTACGGGCTAGACTTTTCATTTTCACCATTCCCAAATGCGTTTCATGAAGTTCCTTAAGAACTCTCTCCCTACACTTCTCTGGAATGATCACCCGATGACCCCACATTAAACACCCGAGTTCTAAATATATTTCACTCCGTCTGTTAAAATAAGGTTGCACCTGACGGACTTCATTCTCACTTGGCCAACCATCACGCACGTAACTAATTACTCGACTTAATATTACATCTTTCGCAGTTTCTCTCCTTAGCTCATTGTAGTTTAATAATAAGGCATCTCGAGCAAAGTGCAAGTAGGTTTGCTCCGGTATTTTTTCCTTTTTACTATCCTTACTCTCCACCAATAACCGCGACAAGCCGTCTGCTCCATTATCTTGTGACCTCACATACTCAATATCATAATCATAACCCGACAAGATTATAGCCCATCGCTGCAATCTACTGGCTGCCATCGTTGGAATTCCTACTTTTGGCCCAAATATTGTGACCAAGGGCTTATGATCCGTCCTCAATAGGAATCGCCGACCATACAAATATTGATGAAACTTTTTAATCGCGAATATGATCCCTAGTGCTTCTCTTTGTATTTGGCTATACTTTTGTTCAGCTGGTGTGAGCGCGCGAGAAGCATATACGACCGGCCGCTCCATGCCGTCCGGCCCTGGCTGGCTGAGGACCGCACCTACTCCAAGAGCACTTGCATCGCAGGTGACGATCAGCTTCTTATCCTGGTCATAATGAGCTAACACTGGCGCACTCGTTAACAGTGTCTTTGTTTCTGTAAACGCTTTCATACATTGGGTACTCCAAACCCACTCTTTAGATTTTTTTAATAACTCGTACATTGGAGACAGGTGTGAACTTAGGTTCTTTATGAATCTCGCATAAAAATTGACCAAGCCTAAAAATGATCTTAACTCTGAAACATTTTTAGGAGCTTGTAATTCCTTAATCGCCCTTATTTTGTCAGGATCCGTATGTAGTCCGTTTTTGTCAACAATAAAACCTAAATACGTAACCGAATCTGCGAAGAAGACACACTTGCTTTTATTCAATTTCAGCCCATTATCTCTCAACCTCTCTAGCACGGTTTGCAACGACCTTAAATGAAGTTCCTTATTTTTACCCGTAATCAAAAGATCGTCCATAAATGTAGCAACTCCCGGAATGTCTCTCATCAAATTAGTGACAATCCTACTAAAAATTCCTGGGCTGCTCGCCAACCCAAAAACTAAACGGTTGTATTTAAATAGACCTCTATGCGTATTAATGACCGTATATTTCGATGTTTCGTCGAGCTCAATCTGATTGTATGCTGCTGACATATCTATTTTTGTGAATTGCTCACCTCCATTCAAAGTAGCAAACAAATCCTCAACTCTGGGTAACGGATATCTGTCTACCCATAGAGCGGGATTTAAGGTGACCTTATAATCTGCGCATACCCTTAGTTTACCGTTTTCCTTAGGGACAATTACTAAGGGCGTGGCCCACTCGGAAATTTCGACTGGCTCAATGATACCGGTTCTAAGCATTTCATCCAACTCAGCGTCAACCTTCTCGCGCAAGGCATAAGGCAGCTGTCGCGCGCGACAGTAGACCGGCACAGCGTCAGCCCGCACGTGCAGCGTCGCCCGCCCGCCGCGGAACCGCCCCAGCTCACCGTCAAACAGCTCAGCGTATCTGTCGAGAAGTGATAATACCCTCGGATTACTAAGCGCCGTTGGAGAAACAATTCCACAAGCGTGCACAGAACTGGCCTGAAAAATTGGTAATTTAATTCCCAACTCAGCTAACCATTGACGCCCTAACAAGGAAGTAGTACCACCACTTATGACATACAGATCTAATACTCTTGTCTGGTTTTCATACAATACCGTTACTTCTATTAACCCTAACGGTTTCGACTTACTTCCGTCATAAAACTTGAGAGTAAGCGAACAATCTTTCAACGTGATATTTTTGAATAACGCCTTGTATGTCTCGAAGCTAATACATGAACAAGCGCTTCCAGTGTCTATCTCCATCGTTAGTAACTTATTATCTACAATAAGTGGTATCCTCACCGCAGGATAACTCCTCAAAGACATCTGGTACAATTCTTCTTCCGATGACGCACCTTCAGGGTTCTGACTCTCCGGCTCGTCCGCCTCGATGACGTGGTGCGTTGGTTGGCGCCCCGCGCCTGCACCTCGCGGCCGACGACCGCGCCCCCAGCGTCGCATGCCTCCTCGGTGGCGCTGTGCCGCGCCCGGTGCTGCGCTACGCTGTGCGCGTTCCGTCTCCGCTATAGCGCCTCCGCGCGCTAGTGCATCCTGACGTGTACACATTTTCTTCAAATGCCCCGTGATACCACAAGTATCACACTTGTAACCGCTGTAGATGCATTCATTCGCCACGTGGTCACGGGCGCCGCATACTGCGCACTCCCGCAGCCCTCTGCCGCTACTACTTGGCCGCGTCTGGGCCGTAGTCAGGGCATGGCATTTTTCCGATTCACGAATTGAACTACATTCAACCGATGCTGCATTTCTTTCAGCTGCCTCCAACGATGCTGCAACTTTTACCGCCATCCCATAGGAGAGCTGCTCCTCCGCAAACAATCTCTGGCGCATCACATCACTGGTTATACCACACACGAACTGGTCTCGCATGTTCTCCTCCAGCGTCGTACCAAACTCGCATCTCCGTGCCAACCCTTTCAGTTCCGCTAAATAATGTGCAATGTTTTCATTGCTTTGTTGTCGACGTTGTCGGAATCTGAAGCGCTCCGCCATCACCGACGGTTTCGGCTCTAGGTGATTTCTTACAATTTCTATAATTTCTTCAAATTTTACCGCGCTCGGTACTCTTGGACTCACCAGGTTCGCCATGAGCTCATAGGTTTCATCTCCCACCACGGAGATGAGAGTGGCCAAGTGTAGATCTGGTGCTATTTTATTAGCCGCTATGTACATTTGTAATCTTTGCACGTATGTATCCCAGTTGCCGTTTGTGGCACAAAATTCTTCAATTTTGCCAATTGACATGTTTATTTATTTTTCTGACAACTTTGTTGAAAAAATTTTACCCTACGTCGCCATTGATAAGTATTGGACAACGTTTAATGACACTGACATAACAATAACTTCAAAATTGAAAAAATTTCATAACTTTTTTGTTTTTGTTGTTAGCTCAAATTTAAAAATATGTTTGTGCGTGTTGGTGCATTTACATAGCTTTGAGTTGTTAAAAATTTGTGAAAGTCAATGAAAACAATATTAAAAAAATACTTTTCTCCCACCACATCGTTCACATTTTATTAATTTAAAAATTAACGGAACGTCATAGAGCAAAAAAATATTTAGGTTGTGATCCTTATCACCGGGTGCTATTACCCTGTAAAAAGAGTTAGGTACTTTTGTAACACCTTGTATATTTTTAAAAATCTGTAAATGCCATTCATGATATTTTCGCAATTCAAAGACTTTTTTTCCGACAGTTTTCCTGTAGCTTTAACGGTTAATGGTGCTGCCCTTGTAAACCAACAACAAAAGTACATGCAAAAGTATTAACTCTTGCTTTTGGGTATATACTCAGTAAAAACGAGTAAAAACGAATAAATATTCATATTTTCTTTACCGAATCATTAAATACTATTTAGTATTTACTCACCGCCCATCTCTATCCGAGAATATCAAAAACGATCCTTGTGGTCGGGTCACTAAGTAAAACATCCTTCTGGCGAATACTTCCAGGCCCGAGTCTCCACTCTACTAACTGACTGATCCAGTGTGTATCTACCAGAAAACCTTTATTTATACATGAACATTTGCAACTTATTCAATTTTTGTACCAGATGAAGTAAATGTAGTAGTCCCCATCAACCTTTGAGGCCGTCTGTCGGGTACTTCCGGCCACTCCAGAGCTGGCAGACTTGGTTTTTCTGTTTCTGCTAATCAAGGGCTATTTGAAGCCACCAGTCTCATTCTTGTATCAGATCACGTAAATTTGGAGCAAAATCATGATCTTTGAGGGCGTCTGTCGGGTACTTCCGGCCACTCCAGCGCTGGCAGACTTGGTTTTTCTGCCTCTCCGAAAGAAGTTCTAATTGAAGCCACCAGTCTCATTCTTGTATCAGATCACGTAATTTTGGAGCAAAATCATGATCTTTGAGGGCGTCTGTCAGGTACTTCCGGCCACTCCAGAGCTGACAGACTTGGTTTTTCTGCTTCTCCGAAAGAAGTTCTAATTGAAGCCACCAGTCTCATTCTTGTATCAGATCACGTAAAATCGGGTGTTTTTTTGCACCGGAAGTGGCCCATTTTTTCGACCTTTCGGCCAATTCAGAGTAGTAAGACCGATTGATTCGAGCTCAGCGTAACTTTTTCTATTTGAAGCCATAGAGCTTATCTTTGTATCAAGTGACGTGAAGATCATGCGGTCGGCTTCCGTACTATTTCGCTCGCGTCACTCAAACTCAATGAGTCCATTATTATTTCAGTGGAGTAAACTGACGTTTAGTTTCTGGTGAAAAGAAAATAGTGCTGAGACAAAAAGATTGACATGAATCGAGTGACTCATGCATTTCCATAACGTCCTGAATCAAATCACATAATTTTATTCATTATAAGAAGTCTTCCAGCCTAGTTTTGTTTAATCGAGATTAAAATATACAGGGTGGCCCAAACATAGACGTCAAGCGAGAAAAGCCCTCGGTGTCAGCTAGATAGCTGACACCGAGGGCTACCCGAATCACCCCCATGTATGTTCAGCCATTTTTTGTCGTTTAGAAGTTATGAGGCTTTTAAGGTTTTTTTGAAAAAAATTACCTAGCATTCCATTTTATATTGTAACTTTTTTTTCTTTCGTCTTTTTAGCAATTTTTTTTTATTCTTTAGAGTCTCAGATAAATTTTCTATCACCAAAAAAATTATGATCAGCTATGGACTTTTAGAAGATACCGCTAGATTTTAAGCCGATACGCAATGTTTTTTGTCCGAATCAACCAAAATAAATGAAAATCGTTTGAAATAAAATTTCTTCCAACTCCAGTTTTTCGACTTTGATCGCAAATTACTTGAATAAAAGTCCTATAAAGTGACAGGTTTTTTGTATTATTCTGAAGAATGTGGCTTTAAGAAAGTTTTTGAAATCAATAAAAAGTCCTTCAGACCTCTACTTATTTTTTTCCCCATACTAACTATTTCAGTGATGTTTTCTTGAAAACAACATTTTTTGACTTTGGATCAAAATTCCGGGATCTTCTAAAAGTCCACAGCTGATCATTATTTTTTTGGTGATAGATAATTTATCCGAGACTCTAAAGAATAAAAAAAATTGCTGAAAAGACGAAAGAAAAAAAAGTTACAAAATAAAATCAATGATAGGTAATTTTTTTCAAAAAAACCTTAAAAGCCTCATAACTTCTAAACGACAAAAAATGGCTGAACATACATGGGGGTGATTCGGGTAGCCCTCGGTGTCAGCTATCTAGATTTTCTCGCTTGACGTCTATGTTTGGGCCACCCTGTATGTACCTAGTTAGTACCTTTACTGCATGAAGGCAGTCATCATCAATGCATTCGATATATTTTTATGGATGCAATAAAAAAAGTGCTTCTAGGTTTCTAACCATTTGTGAAAACCGCATCATGATCCGTTGTGTATTGTACAAGACAGACACGGTTTTTTTTTTTTATTATTCTACGCAGAGATGTTCCTATTGATTTTGTGTGACTGAGTGTGATGTGTGAGATGTGTGAGAGGAATCACCACGGACGGAACAATCACTATTACAATAAAAATGGCAACATTATTTTACAAACTGACAATAATATTCCCACCAAAAACATTCTGTAAAAAACTAGCCAGGTCTCGATAGATCTGCTTGTTTATCTCTAAAAAAGTAATGAAATCTAGACAAAGTCGTGCCAAGTCTAAGGTTCCTTACGGCGATTTCTTTATTATTATAGTTAATGTTGTGAGACTTGGCCGTTGAAGGGTACACAAGCGGTTCTGGCAACAGATTGGTGCAATGGTGTCATGGAGCACCTTGTTTTGTACCCTAGTGTACTATTCAACAGCCAAGTCTCACAACATTAACTATAATAATAAAGAAATCGCAGTAAGGAACTATGACTTGGCACGACTTTGTCTAGATTTCATTACTTTTTTAGAGATAAACAAGCAGATCCATCGAGACCTGGCTAGTTTTTTACAGAATGTTTTTGGTGGGATTTCACTTCTTTTTGTAGAAACGAGGGCATATTGATTAATTTTATTAGATTTTCTTATTTGACACAGTTTTTTAATTTGTGTAATGTTCGAGTAGAATAAAGTTAATCGTCCGACTATTTCTTCTTGTTGAACGAGCGAGCGAAGTTCTCCGAGTCTGCTGGAACAATCCGGCGTTTGTATATGTATGTTTATGAATGTTTGTTCGACGATGACTTGAGTAAAGGTCGGATCGTTATGAAATTTGGTAGGCGGGTAAACTAAATTAAAATAATTTTTAAGTTTGAACATGAGACAAATCGGTCGATGGGTTGCCGAGATATGGGATCGTATAGTTTAAATGCAAAGCGCGCGCGCGCCTGCGCGAATGGCGTAAGCAAAGTTATACATCTGTAACTGAGGTCGCGAGTTCATAGTTCGGAGCGAACCACTAGTGGGACGCTATAGGCTAGATTAAATGAAGATGTGTCGCACTACGCTGGATTTTTGCAATGACAGTCGATTTTTTTATGTACCAATAGTAGAAGGGGCATTACCATAATATCTCTAATAAAGCTGATACCAGCTGAGGGTTCTTCATCAGATACTTCAGACCTTCGATGTTTGACATCAAATGAAGCGGTCCACCAAGTTGAATATTTTTTTCATCTCCCACGCTCGGAAAGTTTGCTGTTACTAGTAACTTACGATCGTGTAAAGGCCGGATTTAAACTATCTGAACTTTTGTGCGCTTCGAAATTTGAACGCGACGCCGGGACAGTCTTTCCCGCGCCCTATGGTTTTGAAAAAGAAAAAAACACTGGCCGTTTAAGTAGATGCCAGATCCCGATGGAAAATAAAACCTCATTCATAGTTCGTTTAAACGCTTATTTCAGCGAAAGCGATTGTTCGTGCCCATTCTCTATACAAAACTGTGAATGTAAATGGTGCATAAGCATCTTTTAAAAAGGTAAAGTCACGGAATAGAACATTCAGAAACGCGGTTTCTTCTTATAGTCTTTTCAATATTTTGTACACATATTTATTTTTAAATACCAGTAAATAAAAAAAATGCTGCGCTTCTGTTTTATCAAATAGATAATTATGTTTTGGTTTGATAAATACATTTTTTCAAACGATATTACTAATTTAATTTTTTATCTCCTACAAATTTTTAATTTATATGGTATAAGTTCAGAATGCACCCGGAAAAAAAACATTCTTTTATTTACATTATTTTTGTGTCTGGATAAATAAACTTCAGGAAATTATTAATAAAACGAATGGTTTTAATACCAACGAAGCTCAAAACTTTAGTGCGGCAGCCGTAACTACAGTAAAATATGCTTTTAAAAGGAACTTATTTGACTCACCTGTTTTGCCTGTAAGTAGTTGTCTATAGAGTTTGTCCCGCTTGGCTAACAAAGTCATTTCCTCGCTTCTGTGAGATGAAAAGTTTTGTGTTTCGCACGAATGCAATATTATTTGCGTCTCGTGCTTCTGAATACCTCGCTACGCTCAGGTTTCTTTTTTTGAACCACTCGCTACGCTCGTGGCTCAATTTCAGAAACCTTCGCTAGCTCGGTTTTCAATACAAGCACTCGCCGCAAACAATAATTTTGCATTCTTGCATAACAAATAACTATTGTAAAGGCGGTATTATGTCGATCTCTGGTAGTTTAGTTGGGCTCTTATGTTTTCTAATCAGGGTCACCAGGTACTCCAGATCTTCGATTATCCTAGTTTTTATAGTTTTCCCTTTATGTGGCCATTAAACCCTAACTCTGTACCAAATTTCAGCTCTCTGAGTTTATGGGAAGTACTATTTCTATTTTGATAATCATGAGTGAGTGAGTGAGTGTGTGTCATAAATGCGAAACTGCTTTCGCTTGACTTCATAACTAAATGACCTACAGACTTGAAATTTTGGATTTTAAGTATGTGATTATAGCTTACTGGATGACGAAAATTTCTGCGTTCTGGTCTTATCCAGAGGTTCTCAAATAGGGGCCTGAAAATGCGGCGAAATGGTTCCAGTAAAGGATGGTACGGCAGTGTTTGCTTCGCGCTCGACCTGGCGACCAGATTAGACTGCCGTGCCCCCGTGCCCCCAGATTAGTGTCTGTCAGTTTACTCCACTGAATTAATTATTAGACAATAAGTACATTCAGTATGTCACAGTTTGAAGCAAATAATGTAGAGATCTATCCGAACCACCAGGGTCCAGTGACAAATCTACAATTCATAGTTTATTATGACACTTCGACGTACATTGAGTAGTCAGATAGTAAGATAATCTTTTTTGTATTATTTTATGTCTAAGCATCAGTAGATGAACATTGAATACAATGTTCATCGAATTGTCATAATAAACTATGAATTTTAGATTTATGAAACGCGCATCAGTAGGTTCTACGGCGTGTTATAGAAATGAACTTTAGAGGTATCTATGTCATCCTCTCTGTTTAGTGCCTACCTACTTACGAAGGTAAGTATATGATGTAGATGTACGTTAGAACAAAAATGTATCAGCCTTATGATAATGACAAAAAAATAAATTACCAAAGAGAGTGATGGCTCGTTTATTCTTTATAAATTCATTCAAATTTACATATCTCTTCGTCTTTTCACAATAATATAATAATAATAACATTTATTTATATATTACTATACAAAATACAAATTTTTGGTTTTACCCTGTATCCTTCTACACTATAAAGTAGGTACTTACACGAAGATGTGTTCAACACTACAAAGACGGCTATAAGCAGACCATACAATGATCGGCTGATTGAGCTAATAAAGTGGATCCACAATATGTTGATATAAGCCGCGTCAATAAAGACACGATATGAAAATGGCGGCGGGTACTACCTATGGTAAGGTCGGAAAAAGAGGTCACTAAGATACGATTTCGGTTCATACCTAAAACTTTCTCAGTGAGGAAATATTATTTTATGATGTTATCTTTATTGTTTATGTAATTGTTTTACATTGGGTATGTGGATTTATAAACAACAATCTTGATGAATTAGATCAAAAGTATTGAAACTTAATAAATAATACAAACTTCAACAAATACGATAACAATAACAGTGAAATAATGTTTAATGAGCCCGGCAAAGGTGACTAATCATATCAACTGCCTAAAATGAATTTGCTAACGCTACGTTTCAGTATAGACGGATATATTATTAAGGCGAGAGAGGGCGAGAGTGTCCGACATTTATATTATGTCGTTTATTGACGCTGGTTATACCACATTGACATTATAGTTCTATGATGATAGAACTATGGACGACTTTCGATGGCCTTTCATTAAAACATATTTTTTTCTTACCAACACTTTCCAATCTTAACGATTGTGATCAGTTATGTACAATAGGTACCTTACAAAATAACATCATCTAAACATTTTACTAGAATAAGGTACCTAACTCCTGTGAGCGTGTCGGTACGCCCCGGTCTCATCTGTACACATGTTTTGCACTGTTTATTATGCTATTTACAGGGTGTTACATAAAGGTCCCGTGGCACTCAAAGGGGTCGCTTAACTCATCAATACAAGCAACTTTTACGATGGGGCCAAGTGCGAAATCTCGAAAAAAATATCAGCTGTTCCAAACCAAAATTCGATACCTACAGGTACCAAACGTATGGAGGAGCTGTTTATTTTACGAGATTGACACTATGGCCGACTTGCACCACTATCTTAAATGTGGTTTTTAACTAAAATTTTCATACAAAAGTCGATTTAAATGGCGACTTAAGTGGCATTTAAGAAGTGGTGACATTTAAGAAGTGGTGGCATTTAAGACGGCCTATGCTCCATAGGAAAAGTTGCTTGTATTGATGAGTTTAGCGACCCCTTTCAGTGTCACAGGACCTCCCTGAAACACCCTGTATAACTCTATGTACCCTTTTTTCTCCATATCGTAAAGAACTATAAAATGTATACAGATTTTCCATATATTATACAAACCTAAATAAATAACAGTTTAAAAAAACTAAAAAAACATGCTTTCATAGCTAACCGAACTAAAAAGTATAAAATAATTTTTAATTACAAAGAGTTTAAAATTATAATAAAATATAAGTAATTCACAGAATAATACGATTCAGAGTAAAAAAGCGTGTTTTTTTAGTTTTTTTAAACAGTTATTTATTTTTAATTTTTTAGTTCGAATTTTCATTTTTTGTAAATTTCTGACATTTCTAGTACTCAAACCTCAGTTGGCTCCTTAAAGTCTTTTGATCCCTACATGAAAGAGAATCGAATTACATGAAAAAAACAATTTTGGTATTTTAGCATTTTTTTTGCTGACCGTACATTTTTTCCAAAATCTGTGAATGCAGTTCATAATATTTCAAAAAGTTATGGAAGGTCTCCTAAGAACGTTTTCCCGTAACTAGAACGGTTAAGGTACCTGCCCTTACTGCCCCGTCTCAAAAATCCACCCTGTATAATGGCACTGTAGGGGTATAATGGGAAACTGTTATCAAATTATTGCATTGTCATTGGTCCTTGATACGTATGCAGTTTCAAATTAATCAGACTTCTGGAAATTGGTAAAAATTATGCTCAAAGATTCCGTTACATACATACATACATACATACCTACATACATACATACATACAGGCCAAGCTTATAAAAACGTGTTAAAAACAATATCCAGATCAAACCTGTAGGCACTTTATAACTTCTGACTAAACACGTAAATAGTTTATTTATGGCTGAATAACGTCAGAAATACAAAATAGGTCTAAACAAACGAAACACTGTATAAGATACTAACATTACACTATAATAATCTAGATTAAAACATAGTTTTGTACAGTTTACATAAATTATTTTAGCTAGGTACATAAATAACCTCCAAATGTTACTTTTTGGTATGGACTTATTTATCCCACCGTGGACTTTGATAACAGGTGTATACTGTAACCTTTGGAGTCATAAATCTATACATGATAGACTAAAATGTATAGGTAACGCAGGTTAATTGTATGGCAAGTGATGATAACAAATTAAGTTTTGCATAAATTCAAAGATACAAACCACCACCGGGAACCAAACTAATGATTCATTTGAAATCTCTCCAGAAAAATCTGTACATACGTTTATGAGTGGCTTAAAATAATACGCAGCTAATAGAATACAAAGTAAACCTAATTTCCGCTTATCAATAAATCTAAAGGAAAATGTTTTGAGCAGTGAGGCGAGGATTGCATAACGAAATGTGATAATCAAAATGAAAAACATAATTATGTACAGTGCAGTCATATTGACTTGTGTAATAAATTGAATCGAAATTAAATAATAATGGCACATGTTGGCAAAAGGTAAGCATAATACAATGGGTGCCCCCAATGACATTCTAATTGGAATGTCATTGGGTGCCCCGAAAGAAAAGAGTTGAGACACCACGTGGTTTGACATACGCAGTGAAAAATTGTTTTTTTTTAAGGTTGGACCATAGCACCTAAGGGAAATTCAAAATTTTCATAGTTTTTTTAATCTTTAAGCTAAACTGAGCTATTTTTGTTCAGCAATTTTTCGTTTACGGCAATAAAACAGTATTCTTTTCATTATTGTAAACAACAGAACAACAATAATTCTGCCAATTATGTGTTCTGATCATCAACAAGTTTTTTGGGCAGTGCCACTGCTTTGTCGACCAGAACACATAATCGGCTGCATTATTGTTGTTCTGTTGTTAACAATAATGAAAAGAATACAATGTTATTGCCGTGAACGAAAAATCGCTGAACAAAAATAGCTCAATGCAGCTTCAAATTTTAAAAAAAGTGTGAATTTTTTTAATTTCCGGCACGCCGCTAACGTCCAACCTTAAGGGTAGACGATAGCAAGGTGGCGAGAAATTCAAAATTTTCACAGACTTTTACATTTTGTAGCTAAACTCAACTATTTTTGTTCAGCGATTTTTCGTTCGCGAGAATAAAACCGTATTCTTTTCATTATTGTAAACAACAGAACAACAATAATTCAGCCGATTATGTGTTCTGGTCTACGAAGCTGTGGTAGTGAAAATTTTGAATTTCCCGCCACACTACTATCTTCCAGCCTTAAAACGGTATTAGTTCTGAGTGCGGGAAGGGACCGGGCGTCAACTGGGCGGCGGAAAGAGGTACGGGAGACGCGGTTAAGTCTCTTCTTTTGTGGCAAGTATTGTAGGAGTTTTAATATTGTAGCTAAAACTCTCATATTATGTTAAGTCCGGTAGCACGCTAATTTTTTTTAATTATTTTAAATTGTAAATAAATTGTTTCACATACGGAATAAATAAAATATTCTCAAAAAATATACATTTATCTTTCTATATATCGCACAGCCATCCTTAAAGAAATATAATAAACAATTCAGAAATACATAATTAAAATAATGTTCTTGATATTTAATAACCAATGTAAATAAGCTAACGACCAAAATAACAAAATATAGAAAACGAAAACTTTAACGAAAACAATGTTAACACTGATATGTTTACCATGATGCCGGCTTGTTAAATAATCGAGCAACTTAATTTTACTTTTTGATGATGAAATATCCTTATAATATATCTAATAAAAAACTTGTTAAATTCAGCATTTTCTACTAGCATCGAAAATTTTCTGAGTGGCGATGATACCCCATGCTCAACAGATGCCTAAAGCCCGGTTTCTGAGTTGACAATTTTACTAAGCACATACTTACGTATCGCTCTGTCACACTCTTTTGTGAGAAATCTGAAGAGATAGGACGATACTTACCCATTTGCTTAGCAAAATTCTCAACTCAGAAACCGGGCCTAAGTGATCAATCGAACCAAAAGGGGTATCTAAGCGTGTCACCATTTTCGGGCTTGCCTGTAGGCTTACAGTTGTCTGTGAAATAACACTAAGTTCCGTCTTAGGCCCGTAACATCAATCACAGTTTAAACCAAAAAGGCTACTTTAAACCCTATCTGTCGATTAATTTTCATACAAAATGCGAGGTTTAATCTAAGGTCTGAGTTTAAACTGTGATTGATCTTACGGCACTTAATGTATCAACTTTTAAGATCATAATTCGAATCTTACGACATGAGTGTAGATAAAAATTATTATATACACGTGGGAGAGTGCATACAGGATCAAGTCGTGATAGAATCTGTTCATTCTTGTGTACACTGTTGTTCAACGTTGAAAAGATTGAAATAATTAATGTTCCATGGAGTTTATTTGCCATGCTTCTTGTAGCTAGGCAAAATGGCGAATCTGTGGCGAAACATCAGGGGCCTTAGCCTGTAACACAATGGTGCCAAAATGGGCTCCCGGTTGACGGTTTTAATTACGATTTATTAATGCTATCGGTCCAGTGTCGGTCCTTTTAATGTTTTTGTAGTACAGCAAAGAATAATATGAGTCTAATTCTAGAGGATTAGTTCGCTGGTTGTAGGAAAACAACGAAAAAATCCCGGTTTTGTCCTTCTACCTGGGACGCCATTGATACGCCATTGTGTTACAGGCTAAGGCCCCAGTATGTATGTGATGCTTCACAGTAACATGATTGTTTTTAACCTCAAAAGGTCGTATTTGCTACCCTTTCGCTTACTTCTTAGCGCGATTAGCTCCCCAATTTTCACGAGGTTCGACTAGCGAAGTTTGGTTTTAAAGTCACGTTAAATATTTTAATTTCATCATCACCTTTTCTTTCTTTCATTACATTCCATTTTCTTTAGATAAAAAATATAGATAGATAGGTAATATCACAACAATTCAAATTCACCAATATAAATTCGTTAAAAGATTTCTATATTTACTTATACAGGGCGGCGCAAAAGTAGTAAAAGTAGTTTTGTTACTAATGAAGAAAATTTTTGTTTTCATGAAAAGTTTATTTGAAGAAAAAGCTATATCGCTAAAATGACCCAAATATCTTATGTTTATTTCTTACAAAATGGTAGCAAATTCACACTATGACATTACTTTTGCGCCACCGGGTATAATAATAATTATGATGTATTGTTTGCCCTTATTATTTTATACTATGACTTTTTTATATCTATAAGTTTCGAAAAAATATAACATGACTAGTTGTGCCCGCGACTTCGTATGCGTTTTTACACATGTGACATTTAATTTAAATTCGACTGTGGAGGAAAACTCAAAAGGAAGGTTTTTTTTAACCCCCGACCAACAAAGAGGGGTGTCATAAGTTTGATAGCTTTGTGTGTGTGTCTGTTTATATGTTTATGAGGGTGTGCCTGCCTGTGTGTCTGTCTGTGTGTGTGTGTGTGCCCTAATCTAAACAATACATTTATGATAAAATATGTTTTGTTTAGATTAGGTATCGCCCGTGTAAGATACCAGGAAGCTTAGCATAAGAATTGCCTGGGAAGTATGGGGGTTTATTATGTATCTCCCTCGACGTAGAGTGGGATAGATAAAGTTATAAGCCCATAGATAAGGTCTTACCCATTCTCATGCTAAGCCAGCAAGCAAAGTATAAGGTTGGGTTAGAGCGTATCTACCGCAAATAACTCTGTCTATCCCGCTCTACGGCAAACAATATATATATTTTTTAATATCAAGTTGGGCTCAGTAGAGTAAATATTTAAAAAAAGGCACAAAAAAAATTTCAACCTCGCGTGGGTTCAAATCTAGAACATTTCGACCGCGACGCAACAGTACTACATTTCTAACATCGATAAACTTTGCCGACCTCCACCGAAAACCACTCACAATTCCCTCCAGCAAGCATCATAAGGCTGGGTTAGAGCGTATCTATGGCTCTGTCCATCCCGCTCTACGTCAAACAAAAGAGTGAGATACCTATTATTTTAAACCCATAGATACGCTCTAACCCGGCCTTATGCTACGCTTGTAGAACTAACATTTTCCGCCAAAATAAAATAAAAACAAATGCCGATTTTTCATTTACAATATGCGCCCCAAATGCCAAAAGTCGTAGCGTGCTATTATACAGAGTGTTAAAATAAATAAATAAAAGACCGCCAACAAAGCGGGAGACCACGTATACGTACGTATACGTATAGTCCTCATCATAACGAACATTTTTGCCCAAGGAACTATGCCTGGGAAATCAACGGTTTCCGAGATAATAAAGTAGGACTTAATTTTTTTTTTTTCAGAAATATGTTCAGTATCACGTTCTTAACATACCTTCTCAAGAAGCCATATCAAAATTATGGATATTTCTTACAAAAAATCAAGTTAAAATTGCAACCCGCAATGTAGGTTTTCGACAGAATGTGGTTCAAAGTCGGACTTTTAATTTTTTTTTTGCAGAAATATGTCCAGTATCACGTTCTTAACATACCTTCTGAAGAAGCCATATCCAAATTATGAATATTTCTTACAAAAAACGAAGGTAAAATTCCAACCCGCAATGTATTCTAAACATCGGATAGCCTAAGTTACTCCCAGAAACGTGAGTTACGACCATGTTAAGTTTGGTTGAAAACTATTCAGCGGTGTTCGCGTTTATCGTGTTCATACAGACAGACAGACAGACAGACAGACAGACAGACAGACAGACAGACAGACATAAACCGTTTTTTTTGCATTTTTGGATTCAGTATAGTTTACTTAGTAACCCCTGCTAGTTTTTTTCTAAAAATATTCAATGTACAGAATTGACTTCGCTAGAGTTTTATTATAAGTATAGATTCTGGTCACGAGACAGCACGAAAACCGCGTGTATTCCAAAATAACGTGCTAAGCTATACGTCACACACGAAACCCATTTTTTTTTACAACTAAATGTTCCCTCGATATTAATTAGCCTAATATATACAGTTTCATAGATGGCTTCTAACTTCTATAAAAACCAATCTTATAAATATATTTTGCTAGGTTACCTACGTCATCTAACAATAACTTCTAGACCAAATACCATCACGCTCCTTGTTAAACAGTCTATTCTTACAAGTTAACACACCAATATTTGCTAACATCAATCACATTAATTACTACTGACAAAAATTACCTTCCAAATGCCTGGGTTACACGAGGCTGGTATTTTTTGGATGGAAGAACATATCTTGGACCTTATGGAAGAAAGACGTCACAGAAACACACAGATCCGGAAAAATATAAACAACTCTGCGGAGAAATCAGACTGAAAATTCATGTAGCACGCTCCAAATTCTATAAAGACAAATCGCACACAATAAAAATAGTGACGAATAAGAATATACGTCAAAAATTTGTCACGTATAAACGTAGGTTTCTTTTAGTGACATATAAATAACTGATAATACCGGTGTGGCGGCAAAAGTACCACTAAGCAAAAAGACGTGTACGTTCACAGCCTTCTTTATCTCTCAAGCCGTGCTGTGCAAGCCTGGCAACGTCGCCGGGTTCATGGTATAGACAATGCACTGCCTGTCAGAAGCCATTATGATAGTACGACCAAGTTACAACTAATCCGAGTCTCACTAACTTCAACTCTGGCTGGAAACCATTAATTTTAGTCACATAATAATACACGGCTAAATAACATGGCAGTTATGCCGTTTGTTTTTATACCATGTTTCTTGAAGTTTTAAGTTAGTTGGATAATACCTCATCTTTATTTGACGTGAGGATTTGTTTTGATTTGTTGTGGCTGATATTGTGAGTGAAAAATAAGTAATTTATTAGTTATTCATTGCTTTAAAACAGCCCAACTTGACTTGCCAGCTTAAGGTATGTTTTTAGAGTATTTTCATAGTTTTAGTTACGATTTGTAGTTACAATTTGATCCTATAGAACCAATCGTTACAAAACATTAAAACATGAATTTATTTTCAAATGCCTCGCCGGTGTTGTGTGGCCTGGCTGTAAGTCGAATTACGACTCAAGCCTAAAGAGAGGAGAAAGACCTCTATCTACGTTTCCTTTCTCACGGGATAACGATTTATTAAGTGGCAGAATAAATAATTATTAGATAGTCTTACAAGGCAGACAACCGGTTCACACAGTCCTTAAATGCGAGGTTGCCAAACTTAATAGCATGGCTTGAGAGATAAAGAAGGCTGTGGTACGTTCCTTTGAACCAAATCGGCCGGTAAACAAAAAAGTTAAAAATGGCGGCCGACGTTCCAAATTTGAAATTTAAAAATCTAATTCATAGGATGGCGGTAATGTATTGCGGAGACGATAGATGTCGCTAAGAGAAGCCTACGTCTATGCGTACTTTTTTGACGTATATCCTAATTCGTCACTTTTTTGTTAAGGTGGGATGATAGCAACATGGCGGGAAATTCAAAAATTTCACAGTTTTTTTACATTTTGTAGCTAAACTGAGCTATTTTTGTTCAGCGATTTTTCGTTCGCGGAAATAACAAAGTATTCTTTTCATTATTGTAAACAATAGAACAACAATAATTCAGCCGATTATGTGTTCTGGTCTACGAAGCAGTAGCACTGCCCAAAAAACTTGTCGTAGACCAGAACACATAATCGGCTGAATTATTGTTGTTCTATTGTTTACAATAATGAAAAGAATACTTTGTAATTTCCGCGAACGAAAAATCGCTGAACAAAAATAGCTCAGTTTAGCTACAAAATGTAAAAAAACTGTGAAATTTTTGAATTTCCCGCCACGTTGCTATCGTCTACCCCTAAGCATGCGAAATCTGGACCACGTTGGTGGATGATAAAGGTGCTTTGCTTTGCTACCGGATTCTGAGAGCAAAAATCTTCTTGGAAACTATGTCAAAGAGAGGTTCGCTGACGTGACTATAAGCCAAGAAATACCATCTTGTGAGGATACTGGGCTGCAATATTGAAAGCAGAATTGGCTTAGGCTCTAAAACGGGCTAAAACCGGTAAATCTGCAGAGTCAGGCCAAAAACAGGTGTAGATTCTACAGCTCATAGAAGAAAACCTCATGGATGTTTCAACGAATCTCTCTAAATCCATCTACAGCACTAGTGTCTTACCTAAAGAGTGGTTAAAATCTACTTTTGACACTCTCCCTTAAAAGGCAACGGCTAAGAAATGCACAGAAATGCTAAGGCTAAGAAATGCAATAGCGCACAATAAGGCTTATGAGCCAAGTCTTGAAACTCTTCCTATCGATTTATGCACGACAGGATAAGAGACAAGTGCGACGCACAAATTTTCGATAGCCAGATTGGTTTAAGTGATCATGCTGGACAAGAGGCGTGCTGGTAGAAGAAGAAAGTCGTGGCTCAGAAACATCAAGGAATGGACGGGTCTCCGTTCATCTATTTCGCTTGGCAAAGAACAGAAAAGAATATATTATGAAGAGCTGACGGCCAACCACCATTATTTGGAAGGCACGACAAGAAGGTACTTTTTTGTATCAATGGGCGTTTTTCCTTCTACTATTTCTACGGCAACATGGAAATCACCGTCTTGGGGTAAAAAAGCTCATCCGAAACCCTAGGCTTGGAACAAAAAAGTGAAGCTAGCGGTACGTAATACTAGCCTCATGTAACTCGGACCTAAGACCTCGGTTACATAAAGATTAGGTACTTGGAATGACACTTGGGGAGGAGGACACCCCCTTGAGTTTGTTTGTGTGTGTGTATAGGTGTATTTGCATAGCTTTGAGTTCTTAAAACATTGTGAAAGTCAATCATAACAATAGTTAGAAAATACTTTTCACCCGCCACAGCGTTCACATTTTATTAATATAAAAATCAACAGAACCTCACAGAGCAAAAAAAAATCAGGTTGTGATTGTGATCCCTATCACCGGGTGCTATTACCCCGTAAAAAGAGTCAGGACCTATAGCCTGCATAGATCTTACGGCATATCTATCTCTGAGGTATCAAGCGATCGTTCGTGAGCTAGATTAAGTGCAAATCGCAAATCAAATCGCGAGCAACAAGATCTCAAATCGAAGATCTGTATCGCAGAGCCAAAATTTACAAGATCTACCAGGGGGCCTAGCTTGTAACGCAATGGCGTGTCGATGTAGTCCCAGCAGAAGAACAAAAACCGGGGTTTCCTCGTTTTTCTCCTACAACCAGCTTACTAATCCTCTAGAATAAGAATCGGAATATTCTTTGCTGTACTAAAGAAACATTAAAAGGACTGACAGCATTAATAAATCGTAATTGTAGCCGTCAACTTGGGAGCCCATTTTGACACCATTGCGTTACAGGCTAAGGCCCCAGATCTTTCCGCATATAGCGTCTATAATTTCTGAGATTTGCTACCACGATTACTGCTGATGCGGGTGTGGCGGGTACTGGCCTGGGTACTCCGTGATGGGAGGTTGGGGCTCGTACATGATCTGGGCTTGCATCAGAGGCACTGGCTGCTGCATATCGTCCATGGTCACGTAGGGCGACTGGACCTTGAAAGGGGAGTTAATAATAATAAATATAGATATTCCATTCATTCATTTCCAATGGCTGACATTGGTACCCACCTCCAATAGCTTTGTGTAATACATCATTGGATGGGTATTTGAGAGCTGAACCAAATTTGCTATGGCGCCTAGATTCGAATCTCAGAGAGCTTGCGGGTTCAAGTCCTGTCCCAAGCGATTTTTTTACCTTACAATATTTCTCTAGCACAGTTTAGTGCTTTACAAAAACAAAAAGTTACTGTACTTTGTTTCAGAATTCGTTACCTAAGCGAGCGGCTCGCTCACGGACCAGCGGGGGTAGTATGCCTAGTCGCGCCAGCAACATTTGTTTCTTGACGAATGAAGTAGAATATAATAAAATAGAAAGCGTTTATTTTACTGACCACAAATTACAACTTATAGAACTAATACATGTACTTAGAATTTGGTAGTTACTAACTTAAAAATACTATACAGATGGGACGACCTACACATACATACCTAGCTAACCCATAGTACCTATACCTACCCAATTTCCACTGTGCGCAGTGGTCAGTAAAAAGGGCTCTGACTCAGCGTGTGCTATGAGACGGGTTGGTAGCTACCCGTGCTCATAGCGCTGGTATTCTGCCAGAGCCCAAAGTATAACTAGAAAAGTAAAACAAAAAATAAAAATATAGAATAGAAAATACCTAAAACAATGGAAAAAAGAGGCATACTGGCATACACTCAAAGAAAAACATTTTGTAACTTGCACAGACTAGGGACATACACGCAATGTCACTGAAAGTCACACAGAACACGCTGCGCAAAACAAACGCTTTATTTTAACGAAGTACCTACAAACGTTGGGTAACCTTTTGAGTGGTATACTCTTTTGTCGTAACCACAGACAAACAGAAAAAATCAAATAAAAGAGTGAAATAATATTTCAAAACGATCAGTGTGCAACCAAAATTTTGGTCGGAGTTAGATAAAAAATAGATGGAATGTTTTAGAAATTGAGAAAAGTAATCGCCGCTAACCCTGCAAAGCTAGTAGACTAAAGTCTATCCCATAATCTTAGTCAGCAAAATGACAGGTTAAACTGTCACGTCGATGAAAAAGGGCAGGCATTTTTCACTAACATGACAGAATCATCTCAGTTTACTGACTAAGATGATGGAATAGAGTTTTAGATGTACTTGGTTTCTGAATTCTTTACCTGAGCGAGCGGCACGCTTACGCTGACTAGCGGGGGTAGTATGCCTAGTCGCGCCAGCAACAGTTGCTCCTTGAAGTGTTGTCATAACTCGGCTAAAGTAGACTAGCTGCCGGTTTCTGAATTGAGAAATTCGCTAAGCAAATGGGTAAGTATCGTCCTGTCTCTGCAGATTTCTCACAAAAAGCGTGACAGAACGATAGTTAAGTATTTGCTTAGCAAAATTCTCAATTCGGAACACAAAGTTTTTTGTTCGAAAGTCCGTTATTGGCTTATTCAAAACTTTTGGCTATTATAAGAAACTAATTTCAATATTTTTTATTTTGGTTCAGTAGTTTGGATTTTACAACGTTTCAAAGATACAGTTTTATGACGTCACGCGACGGTCTGCATACTGTTGGCGGTCATAGGAACAAAACATTTTAGCGCATAAAAACAAAACTACTGGACCAAAATAAAAAAATATTTAAATTAGTTTCTCAATATTGTCTAAAGATAAGATTAAGCCAATAACGGACTTCGAACAAAAAACTTTGGGTTCCGAATTCAGAAACCGGGCCTAGATGTACTTTGTTTCTGAGTACGTTACCTGAGCGAGCGGCACGCTCACGCTGACCAGCGGGGGTAGTATGCCTAGTCGCGCCAGCAACAGTTGCTCTTTGACCTGTTGCAACTCCGCCTGTTGCCGTACGATCATCTGTTGCAGCTCGTCGTGCTTGCGATGCAAGTGCTCCTGCAAATGGGAGAGATATAAATAAAATAAAAATGGTTTATTTCAGGCCCGTTTTAGTTGTGGTTGTTCTTCTTCTTCTACAAGGTGTTTCATAAAGGTCCTGTGACACTGAAAGATGTAGCTTAACTCACCAATTCAAGCAACTTTTACTGCAGTGCCAAGTGCGAATATTCGAAAAAAAAATCAGATTCTCGATACATATTTTGGTGCAGTAGGTATCGAATTTTCGTATGGAACAGCTGCGCAAAGAAAAATGCACAAAATCGATTCCTGTATCAAATACACTAAACAAATCAAAAATTTTCACATATCAAACCCTAGAATTATGTAAAACCTATCTAAAACAGCCAGTTTCGTGTTGACATTCATAAACCATTAGAAGATATTTTCGCAGAAAAAAAATAGGCGGCGCACTTTTTTTCAGCCAAAATATCTTGCAATCTGTTATGGATATCAACATGAAACTTGCTGTGTTAGATAGGTCTCACCTAATTCTAGGGTTTGATATGTGAACATTTTCGATTTGTTCAGTGTATTTGATACAGGAATCAGATTTGTGCATTTTTTTGCGCGCGGGCTAATTCACTATGCACGGCGCCTTAAACGGGTGACCGATTAGGACGAGGTTTTTTTTATTTAAAAGCTGTTATTTTTTTATTGTAAACTCACGTCCACGCAGTGGGGGCGCGGCTGGAGCAGGGCCAGCGCATTGACGGCCGTCGGGGGCCCCGAGCCGAACGGGGACGGCTCGAGGTACTGCGCCCCCATCACATGCTGGGGGGTCAGCGGCGTGACGCTCTCCTTGTACGAGTTCTGGGGAGGACGGTTCAAACGGTTATTTTAGAAAACCAAAAAACTTACCGGTCCAGCGAACGTGCAGCGCAGTAGAAGGGTTGAATTGTCAACCCACAAAATTAACAAAGCGAAGCGAAATAACTACAAGGTGTTACAAAAGTACCTAACTCTTCTTACAGGGTGTAACCTACTGGTCAACAGGATGTCCAATCTGTAATAAAAAGTTGAAAAAATCAATTTTTATTTTATAACCTCAAAATTTAAAAATATTCATAAATTTTTTGTTTTTGTTATTAGCTCAAATTTAAAAATATGTTTGTGCGTGTAGATGCATTCACATAGCTTTGAGTTGTTAAAACATTGTGAAAGTCAATGAAAACAATATTTAAAAAATACTTTTCTCCCGCCACGTCGTTCAAATTTTATTAATTTAAAAATTAACGGAACGTCATAGAGCAAAAAAAAAATTAGGTTGTGATCCCTATCACCGGGTGCTATTACCCTGTAAAAAGAGTTAGGTACTTTTGTAACACCTTGTATATCGTCGCGTACAGAACCATACACAACAAACGTAAGCTTCTTCATTGTGCCACCAATCACACAGCTTACACCTGATAGAAATATTGATTATAAATCACTAAACATTCCAAGACATTGTTCTACTCGACCCAACCTTTTACTTGTCATCTCCCAGTTGACATCTTACTCAGCGCAAGCATTTTCTGGGAAGCTCTTGGATCAAACCGAATTGCCCTCGGCAAGAACAAACCCACATTGAATCAAACCAAATTCGGTTGGTTAGTCTCAGGCTCAATTCATTCGCCAGAAAACTTAAAACAATATCAAGTGCAGTATTTCCACCATATAATTTGGTTTTTTGACACCCACTGTCTATGCCTTAGATCGTCATGACGGGGGGGCTCCACGAGGGGCCCATGGTCACCTAGTGTGTCTGTCTGTGTGGTAGTCACCTGTCGCTCCTGCTCATTGTTCCGACGCGACTCGCCGTTGTCGGAGCCCTGTCGCCTTTCAAGTCCCGTATCGGAGCCCTGTCGCCTTTCGAGGCCCGTATCGGAGCCCGGGCGTCGTTCAAAGCCCGTATCAGAGCCCTGGCGCCTTTCGAAGCCTGTATCAGACCCCTGGCGCCGTTCAAAGCCCGTATCAGAGCCCTGGCGCCTTTCGAAGCCCGTATCAGAGCCCTGGCGCCTTTCGAAGCCCGTATCGGACTCCTGGCGCCTTTCAAAGCCCGTATCAGAGCCCTGAAGCCGTTCAAAGTCCGTGTCGGAGCCCTGGCGGGACTCATAGCGCCCGCGGGCGCCCCACGACGTGCCCGTGGTCGCCGTAGCCACCGTGGCCACCGTGGCCACCGTTCCCGCCGCGCTGATCACCGACACCGACGTTCCCGACGCGCACTGCGGATGAGGACAAGGTGTTAGAAAAACAAAAAGGTTTTATCAAAATCTTTTATCAAAAAATTATGAAATATGCTAATTTGAAGCTAAAATGACGAAGCTATATAACATTTTTTGTAGTGATTATGTAGCCTCTTGTGCGTCCCACTGCTGGGCAAAGACGGCTCTTGACGGGGCTCCTACTGCCCTCGGGTGGGGCGCTTACGAAGCGCTTATTTGCGACTCCAAGCCGCATGCGCGGCGACACGTAAAAAGGCGCGCGCGATTTACGTGTACGGGGCAGGGGTCGGAAATCCCTGCCGTCATGAATGATGCGGCGCCGGGAGCGTATATCGAAGAACGTTTTCGTCACGCGTCGAGTAGCGCCGTCTTGCTTTACGCAATGAAATAAAACAAGATGGCGCTAATCGGCGCGGGGTGAAAAGGCTCGTTACGCTGCCGGCGCTAAATCGCGATGGCCGTGAGATTTCCGACCCCTGATCAAGAGTAAAGCCCACCGCCAAGGTTAAAAGCTAATGTGGCTGTTTTGCAATCCCTTATTCCACCCATTCTCGCCTTACTCGCGCATAAAATAGGCAATCAAAACTCTGACCCACCTGCGAGCGCGGCCGGTAGTTTGCGAAGGCGTCGGAGACTTCAGAGATGCAGGAAGGCGACAGGGCGGCGGTGGTAACGCTCTCAGACGGCACCCCGACGAACAGGCGGCTACCTTCGGACGGGGCGTTTACGACCCGCCCGCTTCCTTCCGTCGGGGCGCCCACGAGCCGCATGCTGCCCTCGGACACGGCGTCGACGACTATCCGACTTCCTTCTGAAAGGCCGCTGCCTAGCCGGGTGCCCTCGGACGGGGCGTGAACAACCAGCCGGCTCCCCTCAGATAGGGCGCTGCCTAACCGGCTGCTGTCTGAAAGGGGGCCGCCGCCTACTAAGCTCCCCTCAGACGGGGGATGGACGACGAGCCGGCTTCCCTCGGACGGGGCGTTTTGCCGATGGCCCCCGCCCTTCGGCCTCATGTCGCCCTGGTCGACCTCGGACTTCACTGAGTTCGATACGTCCGCATAGCTGTGGGAGAAACCGATGTTGTATACTCCGTGCAATTTTAGTGGTTTTAAAGCCGAAGGTATTTCGTTGCACTGGTGATTCTGAGCCAAATTACAAAATTTCATTCCAAAACGCGCGAAACAAAAAGCTCAAAAAAAAATAGAAGTTAAAAACTAAAACCCGACTACTAAAAGGCTTAAAACAAGACCTGCTTATCCTTAAAATAGGCTCATAGATAATTAATCGTAGTCGGAGGCCATCGGTTTATCAAATGCGAATGTGGTGTCCTCCGACTACGATTAATTATCTATGAGCCTATTTTAAGGATAAGCAGGTTTTGTTTTAAGCCTATTAGTAGTCGGGTTTTAGTTTTTAACTTCTATTTTTTTTTGAGCTTTTTAGTTAATCATTTTGGATGCTCACCATAGAACCAAGAAGGGCAAAAAAAACACATTTTGGATTTTTTTGTTCTATTTGTTATGTTGACGTTACATGTGTTATACATTTTTGAAAAGGTCTTTTAAAGTCCTTTCATTTGATACCCATGACAATGGTATCCGATAATTTTTATTTTTAGGTCCACCACTTTAGGGTGCAGCACAGCCGCCATATTAGTATTTTTCAAAATAAAACTATCCTATGTTACCTGGGTGATTAAGACGAATCCAACGACACCTCATTTGTTGAAATCGGCCGAGTAGTTTATACTCTGCGAGGGAACAGATGAACACACATACATACATACATACATACATACATACATACATACATACATACATACGCTGCTAAAATCATAACCCTCCTTTTTGCTTCGCGTAGTCGGGTAAAAATGGTGTCGATTGGCTTCCAATATTGGGAAGTGTTTTTTTTTTCGCTCGTTTTGAAGTAAAATTTTGGAATTTGGCTCAGAATCACGGGTGCAACTAAATACCTTCGGCTTTAAAACCACTAAAATTCCACGGTGTATAAGAATGCTGTGGAGGCAGCGAGCGGAGTGTGGAGGAATTGTATCTATCGTGGAATGTATGCGGTGTATGAGCGAGAAAACAAAATGGAGAACGAAGGGCAGAGACAAAGCGAAATGGAAGAAATTTTTGAGGAGGCCAAGACTCACAAAGGGTGTAGCGCCGAAGGAAGAAGGTAAGTAAGTATGGCCCCTGGTCTGCTGCAAGCAATGTGTGCGAAGAAAGTTTTGATTTGTAGTTGGACATCACAGAAGTGTTTTATCAGATTTTTCGGTACTACCTTCACGCGACCGCGAACTTAGCGACGGGCTTGGCCTAAAAGCTATCTGCTTCACTTGACATCATGTAGGGAGTCGGCACTTCCAAAATTAATGAATTAATAAACGTAGTTATTAAGACGACGTACGTCTCACAACTAGCGCCGCCAATGGAAAAAATATCATATCTTTTTTTTGGATGCGTTTTTAGCAAAAAACGCTCCTGCGATTTCTCAACGCGAGGCTTTACTATTTTTAGGAGCTAAGGTTTGGATTCCAGGATTGGATTTCCTACGAATGCAATCGATTCTCGCCAAAAGTCGCCACTTTTGGCGAGAATCGATTGCATTCTTAAGTTCTAGGATCTGGAATCCAAACCTTAGGTCCTAAAAATAGTTAAGCCTCGCGTTGAGAAATCGCAGGAGCGTTTTTTGCTAAAAACGCATCCAAAAAAAAAGATATGATTTTTTTTCCATTGGCGGGGCTAGTTGTGAGACGTACGTCGTCTTAATAACGTAAATATTACTAAACGTCTTTCTATCTATCTATCTAATTAGAGAGTGTTTTCTCCGTAGTGCATCCACCTCGCACCTCGCCCATCGCCACCATACGCATTTAGCCGATTTTACTTTTCTTGGACATGCTTCAGGGGTAGTCTAATTGTGAAGAAACTTTTTTAAAACTTAAACTTTCGTGAGCACTGCACATTTTTTTTTTCTATTAAATCACGGTTTTACTCACTAGTAATTTGTCGGTGTAGCCGACTAGTTTCGGTTCTCATTCGGAGACCTTCGACAAATTACTAGTGAGTAAAACCGTGATTTAATAGAAAAAAATGTGAAGAAACTTCTCATTATTGCATAATCAAAAAGATATTTTCAGAATCTACATTAGATGTCCCATGTCGGTGTCGGATTGGTTTTTTACAAGTTCGCTCAGATATAAATATTACGACGAGGCGAAAGTGGGCTCACTTTCATGATCTTTCGAGGTCTATAATTACAAATATAAAACAATTTTTTAAATATTTTCTGAGCTGACACCGACATCGATATACATCATGACAAGACTAAGGAGATAAAAAACTGGAAATTAGTAGCCTGTAGACGGCACAAGTAGGGTTTCTCATTTCTCGACCTTTTTTATTTCCCGGAGCACGAGAATTCTCGACCACTATTTCCCGGGAATTCCCGGGTTGTCGAGAAATATGGAAATTTTGAAAAATATGTGTGACTTAACAATAAAACTACGCTTTTTATGCAATATTCAACAACATTTATCAATCAACAACGTTCATTTTTAGTTTCATGTGACTTTAACTTTGGAAAACTTTAATTAAGCGAAATAAACTCTAGCGAGATCTTTTTATCATGATTACAAACAATTAGGACTAAATAGTCTTTTTCTTTGGAAAAAACAAATAAATTTAATAATATTTTATCGTTATTTTTTTTATTTTTTCGTGAGTTTCAAATGCAGGTCATGCTGACAAGTGATATCAAGCCTACCTGCAATGATTTTTGTCCGAATAAACTAAAATAAATTAAAATCTATTGAAATAAAAATTCTTCCAACTCAAGTTTTTCGACTTTGATCGCGAATTACTTGAATAAAAGTCCCATAAACTGACAGGATTTTGTATTATTCTGAGCACTAAGGCTTTGGAAAAGTTTTTGAAATTAAAAGAAAATCCTTCAGACCTCTACTTAATTTTTTCTCCATACAAACTATTCCAGTGATGATTTCTCGAAAACAATATTTTTGTACTTTGGATCGAAATTGCGGTAACTTCTAGAAGTCCATAGCTAATTATTATTTTTCTGGTAATAGATAAATTATCTGAGACCCTAAAGAATAAAAAATATCTGTGAAAAGTCGAAAGAAAAAACAGTTAGAAAATAAAATCCAATGCTAGGTCATTTTTTTCAAAAAAACCTTAAAAGCCCCATAACTTCTAAACGACAAAAAATGGCTGAACTTACATGGGGGTGATGCGGGTAGCCCTTGGTGTCAGCTATCTAGATTTTTTCGCTTGACGTCTATGTTTGGGCCACCCTGTATGTGGTTGACAAGTTCACCGACAAAAGAATTGAGATCTAAATGGGTGCCGCCAAGTTCTGTAGACAATCCTTAAATTTATTTATAATAACGTATAACATCATTAAGTAAATTTAAAACACAATCAATTGTTTTTTTACTGGTACAACAATGTTTGCTATTTAAAAATATGACATTTAAATTTAAATAGTAGAATTATTTACACAAAACAAATAACTTATGACCTATTGAAACTCAACATTTACTTGGCTAGTTTTAACGGCTAGTAAACTAACTACATAACATGACTAACATATGAAAACTAAAAACTAAAGTCGTTCTTGAACTTGGCTCTTTGACACGCTGCTTTTATTTAAACTGAAACTCAAACGATCATTTATTTTGTTCAATACCACAAATAACCATATAAGAATTGAAATAAAACGGACGAAGCAACATAATTATACTACAGGGTGCACTCTAAGTCGATAGCGGAACTTTAAGAAGGTTGTCTATTGATCATTACAAACAACTTGTACTGGGTGGCGAAAAAAATGGAGCGAAAAAAATATCACCTGTTCCATACAAAAGGTCGACTCAGTACTGCGCCAAATGTATGAAGCAGCTGATATTTTTTTCGCTCCATTTTTTTCGCCACCTAGTACAAGTTGTTTGTATTGATCAGTAGACAGCCTACTTAAAGTTTCGCTATCGACTTAGAGTGCACCCTGTAGTTTATAAAAAGAAAGTAAATTACTTACTTTAGAGAAGACGCCCGCTTAAATTTTTACACTAACTCGCTCCGAGAGCGACGCACACGCGCTCCGCCGCCGAATTCAAAATGGAGACTGGTGTGTACACACGACAGCACGTCAGACTGTACACTTTTGTTGTAAAGTCGCCCGTAACGTAACCGAGTAGAGTGCTAGCGTGTAAAAGTCGACGTGCTGTCGTGTGTACGAACAATACGGGGAGGGGGCGGCGGGGCACACACAGCCGCGCGCGAGCGCAAGCGCGTTATTAAGTTTTTAAAATTTTTGACTGAATTTCTCGATTTCTCGATTTCTCGATCACTTTTTTCTCGTCTCGAGTAAGGCAAAATTTCCCGGGAATTCTCGGTTCGAGAACTCTCGAAGAGAAACTCTAGGCACAAGCAGACTACCACGTTTGTATGGAAATTTGGCTATGAAGGGAAACCTTAAGTTAAATGTTTAGGTACTTAAATGAAACTTCTGTGTTTGTTATTGTTAGCTGGCTAAATTAAGGCTCGGTATAAGGGTAACTAGCGCCACCAATGTTGAAAAAATCATATCTCCCTTCAGATGAAGTTTCTGACAAAAACCTAAGATGAGCTCATGCGCCATGCTTTTCTAGATTTTTAAGTGTAGGTACCCAACTCAATTTCTAGACTAAGGCTAAAAAAAATCGATAACCGCCAAAAACGGCCGTTTTTGGCGGTTATCGAAATCTTTTTAGCTAAAAAGTAAATTTAGACGAGGGTATCTACACTTAAAAATCTAGAAAAGCATGGCGCATAGGCTCATCTTAGGATTTTTCCAGAAACTTCTTCTAAAGGAAGATATGATTTTTTTAACATTGGTGGCGCTAGTTAGCCTTATACCGAGCCTTAAGGCATCATAAATGATAATAAAGAGTTAAACAGCCATTTCACCTCACGACCCGGTGCGCGCAGACCACGAACTCAGGCTTCGAGTTCCACTGGTGGTAGGTGATGTAGAACCGCGTCTGCAGCCAGATCCACTGCTGGCCCTTCGTCAGGAACCGGTAGTAGCACGATGTCAGCTCACCCTTCTCCATCACTGTTCAATGAAACACACGTTGTCATTCACATTATTTTAATCTTAATATATAAAACAAAGTCGTGTTAGTTACATTTATAACTCGAGAAGGAGTGGACCGATTTTTATGATTTTTGATTTGTTGGATTTCTCTCCGCCCCGAATAGCATAGTAACCAATAGAAACACGGAAAAACTCACGAGAAAAAAATATGTCTGCGCGGACGAAGTCGCGGGCAAAAGCTAGTCTTAATATATAAAACAAAGTCGTGTTAGTTACACCATTTATAACTCAAGAACGGGTGGACCGATTTTTATGATTTTTGTTTTGTTGGATTTCTCTCCGCCCCGAATAGCAGAATAACCATTAAAACAACGGAAAAACTCACGAGAAAAAAATATGTCTGCGCGGACGAAGACGCAGGCAAAAGCTAGTTTTAATATATAAAACAAAGTCGTGTTAGTTACACCATTTATACTCGAGAACGGGTGGACCGATTTTTATGATTTTTGATTTGTTGGATTTCTCTCCGCCCCGAATAGCAGAATAACCATTAAGACAACGGAAAAGCTCACGTGAAAAAATTAAGTCTGCGCGGACGAAGTCGCGGGCAAAAGCTAGTTAGAAATTAACCCGCGTCGCCCATACAAACAGTGACATTTTTGGACCTCGCGCTACACCGGCGCCCCTAGCGGCAAATCTGAGCGCGGTAGCCTTCATTGAGAAGAGGGCAAAACTAAGTGAAGACTCATTACTCCATATGTTTATTATAATATGATTTTGTTTCTTCATAGAGTCAAAGCGGACAGAGAGTGCGCTTTATGAAATGAAGCGCACGCCGCGCGCCATACCTTATTGTCTCACACTTTTCTCTATCCTTGATGTACCTATACAGGGCGTCCCACGGCTTTGCCACATGGAGGGAAAATACCTTGAATATTGTAGATAGAACATTTTACTGAAAGAAGACATTATTGGAATTTAAAAAACAATTTAAACTGCATTCATAGATATTTAAATAATTACATGGTTGAACCAGGAATCGAACCCGTTTCATGAGAAAAATTATTACCCTGTAGCTTTATCATACCGATCGAAAGGCTTCATTATAAGGATTATTTTTTGCTAAATAACATAAGTGTCAGAAATAAAAGGAAGACTATGAATTTTAACCTTTATCTGGTTGTATGCAACAAATCAAGCCGTATCCTGAGCCGAAAGACGCGTAAAATTTTGTCCATCGCAAGGCGGCTGGCTGATAATAAAGAAATAACTCAAAATTGTGTTCCATTTTCAAACTTTTATTCTTTTGTTACTGTGATTTTCATTGATAATCGATTAATTTTGAATTAAAATTTTTCAAATTCGTGGTCATCCTTTTATTTCTGACACTATGTTATTTAGCAAAGAATAATTTAATTTCCCTAATTTTAACAATGACAATTTCTAATGCATGTAGAAATTTGTCATTAGCGTAATTGATTAATTAATTATTTTCTTGCACGCATGTTGTGCTTCGCACTAAAAGTCTAGCCTAAAAAATGTAATCCCTTAATTGGCCTGTGATTAGTCTTTTAACTCTTAAAATATGTAATTTGATTTGTGCTGTGGGTTTTGTTCAATAAATAAACTAAACTAATAATCCTTATGATGAAGCTTTTCGATCGGTATGACAAAACTACAGGGTAATTATTTTTCACATGTAACGGTTTCGATTCCCGGTTCAACCATGTAATTATTTAGATATCTATGAATGCAGTTTAAATCGTTTTTAAATTCAAATAATGTCTTCTTTCAGTAAAATGTTCTATCTACAATATTTAAGGTACTTTCCCTCCATGTGGCATAGCCGTGGGACGCCCTGTACATGAAAATTAAAACGTCTGTCATCTCAGCCCGGTATGTCCTAGAAATCGCTTGGAATCCAATGATGATGGACCCATGTCCCTATGGAACCCTATGGCTCAAAGAAGGGATCTCCATTTATCGCGGTCTTGCGCGGCAGCCTCTAGCTCCATCCAGCGGAGTCCAATTGATGCAGCCTCTTCCTTAACTGAGCGCTTGTAGATAGTGCGGGGAATTGGAATACAATATTACCTATTATCGAACTTAGCTTTTGCCCGCGACTTCGGCCGCGCAAACTTAGTTTTTTTTCCCCGTTATACTCCGTGCAATTTTAGTGGTTTTAAAGCCGAAAGTATTTTGTTGCACTGGTGATTCTGAGCCAAATTACAAAATTTCATTCCAAAACGCGCGAAAAAGAAAATCACTTCTCCATACAAATGGTGTCGAGTGGCGATAGCCGTTTGTATTGGAAAGTGTTTTTTTTTTCGCTCGGTTTGAAGTAAAATTCTGGAATTTGGCTCAGAATCACGAGTGCAACTAAATACCTTCGTCTTTAAAACCACTAAAATTCCACGGTGTATAACAATTAAAAATAGCCTATAGCACTCAGCGATAACGTAGCTTCCCATTAATGATTTTTTTTTTTTAATCGTGTGAGTAGTTTTGGAGATTACCCTCCTCATACATACATACTCAGGGCTGGCTGGAAGAAATTTCTTTAGAAATAAGTCCGCCCTTGTACACGGTTTCTCACTATAATGTTATTTAAGTTTTTTTATGTTTGTGTGCAATAAAGTGTATCAAAGTGTATCAAACATACTTACAAACTTTTCCTCTTTATAATATTAGTGTAGACAATTCAGTAACTAAATAGACAGAAATCACACTTACGCGCTTCGTGACAGGCGACGACCTTTTCCAGGTCGTCAAAGTGATAGTAGTCATATCCAGAAGTGCCCAACACCTCGAAGGGTAGGTACCCAATGATGGGCGGCCCCCGGTGGTCGAGGAACAGGAACTTCCACTCGAGGCTGTGCCGCGACGTGAACTCGCACCGATTGCTGTCCACAAGAGAGACGTCGCGGATGAGCAGCGGCGCTTGGAGGCAGCCGGCGCACGCGAATAGGACTCTGAGGGAAAGGTCAACCATGATCAAGGATTGGAATTCGTCAGCCGTGATCAAGACAAAGTAGCCGGAAAACAGTGGTTGCGCCTGGCGCAGGATCGTGAGAGGTGGCGTGAGCATAAGAGGCCTTATTACTCAGCAGTGGGTGTTAAGGCTCCGTATAAGGCTAACCAGCGCCACCAATGTTGAAAAAATCATATCTTCCTTCAGAAGAAGTTTCTGAAAAAATCCTAAGATGAGCCCATGCTTTTCTACATTTTTAAGTGTAGATACCCTCTTCGAAATTTCCTTTTAAGCTAAAAAAATATCGATAATATTTTTTTAGCTTAAGACTAGAAATTGAGTTGGGTATCTACACTTAAAAATCTAGAAAAGCATGGCGCATGGGCTCTTCTTAGGATTTTTTCAGAAATTTCTTCTGAAGGAAGATATGATTTTTTCAACATTGGTGGCGCTAGTTAGCCTTATACGGAGCCTTAACAGGCTGATGATTATGATGATCAAGGATTGGAAACTTCGCGGTCGTCGGAAATAATCGGGATTCAGCGTCGCCAGCGCCAAGCGTCGACGAGCATTTCCGTCCCGCGTCGAGTGATGCCATCTTGCTTTACACAATCAAATAAAGCAAGATGGCGCACTCCTGGCAGAATACCAGCGCTACGGGGCCTACGGGTTACCGTAGCATTCATGCTGAGCCACGCGACCTACTTACGGCCATTGCACACAGTGCACCTTATTTAGGTTTTAATTAATTCTAAGAAAATGCACCTACCTTGTAACTTCCTACTTTGTGTGTACTGTGTGTTGTGGCTAGTGAATAAACGTTTTTCTTTTTTTTTCTTTCTTTCACTCGGCGCGGGGCGAAAACCCTCGTCGATGCGTTACGCTGCCGACACTAAATCAGTCATGACTACTCATGACCGTAAAAATTCCGATCATTCGTAATGGAAAAAAAAATAACTACGAAATTTTAAATACCCTGTACATTTTAGCTTCAGGTTAGCATATCTCATAAACGGCTGAACCGATTTTGATAAAACATGTCTAAGAATACTCGCTAGAAAACATTTTTTCAAATAAAAAAACTCGCATCTAAATCCGTTCACCCGTTTTGTAAGGGTATATGGTCAAACTTATAGCACCCTTCTTTTTAAGGTCGTGGGTTAAAAAAAAGGGTAAGATATAACAATCCTACAAAACAGAGAGACGTGTCTCAAAGCAATTTGAAACCTCGATCAACCGAATCAACTCGAACTTTTTTAGCACTGCATATGTCAGCGAGAGTTTCATCTCTCCACGCTTATAAAGATTTGGACATAAATAAAAGTAAGCCAGGCCCCATGTCAACTTACCTAGAGTCATGTTCCTGAAAACAAGACGACCGGTCCGAGCCATCAGACTGTTCCGTATTTATTCCTGGAAGAAGAAGAAAACACATATTTTAATAGATAACCTTAAACCATAGCCCTCAATTGAGAACTGTGTGGTAGTTGCCTAGTGGTAGAACAATGGATTGTAAGCGAGAGACCCAGGTTCTATTCCCGGTGGAAGGTTGGCTTTGTTTATTTCTAATGTTAAGTAAATTTGTGAAGTTGTAGTAGTAGTACAGTACAATCAACTATGGCCCGTGCGTTAAATCAAATGAGGCTTAAATGACTAATAAAAATAAAAAACCCCCGCCATTCAAAAATACCCAATGTATGTTCCGCGATTTTTCGTAGTTTAGAAGTTAGGATTTTTTAAATGTGTTTTTACGAATTTTCTTTCGGAACATCTAAAGTCAAAACTTTTTCCCAGTATTTTTTCCCCGTTTTCTTTTCTGACGTGATAATTTTAAATGTTTCTTCTATACGTAAAATAATCAACTACACTCCATCAATCTGAGTTACCGAAATAAGAGACAAAAGTGAAAATTGTTGACGCAGCTAAAATTTCAAGTCTCTTAAAAATACAAAATGTATGTTCCGTACTTTAAACCTAATTTCAAAAAGTTTTGTTGTTTATCAGCTTGCCAAGTAGTAAAAAAAGTAGTCCTCAATAGGGCATTTTGCGCTGAAATTGGCGTCCAAAGATAATCAGGTGAAAAATTCGATAATCAAAAATGTATGCAAAAAAATATGGTAAATTGAAGTACGGAACCCTCAACACAAAAAGTGGTAAGGTTGTTCTACTCACTAAAGTTCCCGTAGAACTGCACCAGCTCGTAGCTGGTCTCCTGCCTGAAGTCGAGGGCCCCGCGTCGCAGGTGGACCGTGAAGCTGGTTGTTCTACTTACTAAAGTTCCCGCAGAACTGCACCAGCTCGTGTTCTACTCACTAAAGTTCCCGTGGAACTGCACCAGCGCGTGTTCTACTCACTTAAGATCCCGTGGAACTGCACCAGCTCGTGTTCTACTCACTAAAGTTCCCGTGGAACTGCACCAGCTCGTGTTCTACTCACTAAAGTTCCCGTGGAACTGCACCAGCTCGTGTTCTACACACTAAAGTTCCCGTGGAACTGCACCAGCTCGTGTTCTACTCACTAAAGTTCCCGTGGAACTGCACCAGCTTGTGTTCTACTCACTAAAGTTCCCGTGGAACTGCACCAGCTCGTGTTCTACTCACTAAAGTTCCCGTAGAACTGCACCAGCTCGTAGCTGATCTCCTGCCTGAAGTCGAGGGCCCCGCGCCGCAGGTGGACCTGGAAGCTCAGCTCGTGGCCTGCGAACAACACGACAAGAGAGTCACGTGGCGCGCGGGCATGGGGTTTAATTGTCTAACTATTGAATCTATCGCGAACCCTTTCAATGGTATCGGGATCATGATCTTGATTGCGACTTTAGAATGGAAACTCAATCGCTAACAGAACGAATGAGTCAAAACTCCATACAAATTGGATGATATTGAGTGAACGATGCTATTTTCTTCACGCAATATCCTTCAAAATCGAATCCCTATGCCTATCTCAATCGCTTTCAATGACAGTTTGTGTTAAATAAATGCAGTGTGAAGTTCGTCAGCCCCTTCAAACGTCAAATTGAAAGGGATCGCGATAGATTCAAAAGTTAGACAATGGCCCTGGCCTAAGGGCGTTATTCCGAAACCGTCACCGTCACCGATTAAGGCTTTGTATAAGGCTAACTAGCGCCACCTATGTTGAAAAAATCATATCTTCCTTCAGAAGAAGATTCTGAAAAAATCCTAAGATTAGCCCATGCGCCATGGTTTTCTAGATTTTTAAGTGTAGATACCCTCTTCGTTTACTTTTAAGCTAAAAAATTATCGATAACCGCCAAAATTATATTGAGTTGGGTACCTACACTTAAATATTATTATCTAGAAAAGCATGGCGCATGGGATCATCTTAGGATTTTGTTAGAAACTTCTTCTGAAGGAAGATATGATTTTTTCAACATTGGTGGCGCTAGTTAGCCTTATACGGAGCCTTAAGACATACGTTGCCGTAGTAGCGGGACTTCGGATATACATTTAATATGGCTGCTTGTTCACTTCAAGCCCATACAAAAGGTAATTGGACAATTTATGGATACATTTCTCTAATTTACGATAGTATGGGTCTCATTTTTGTTTTGTGGGCGATGCAAACAACCATACTTTTTTTGTATAAAAAAAAAATTGTTTCTTCAAACAACTACTGGTTAAGATCGCTGTATCGTCAGCCCCATCATAAATTTCCATCAGAGAAGAACGGGGATAAGGTGGAAGACTCGGCTATCGTCTTCAGTATCGACATATTGTATTTTTAACCGACTTCAAATAACATAACCCTCCTAAGTCGTAAAAAAGAGGAGATTCTATGTTCAGTTGTATGTTTTTTTTCTATGTTTCATATGTTTTAATTCGCTCGCTTCACTCGCTCATTTTAACGGATTTATCACTCCTCTAAACTAAACAATGTATCGTAATAGCCATTCAGTCATCGAAAGTAAGTAAACAATTAGTAAAAGTAAATAACAATTCGCCAGCACACTTAATTACCCTAATAAAAGTCATAATATCTTGTTAATCGTCAGTCAGCGTGATTAAAATAACTTATAAAATATTTTGCCAGTGTACATAATAAATCAATAAAAATCGCCAAAGCAGCGCATACAAAAGTTGCCTAAAAAATCGCCATACTGAGTAATTTGATCGCGTGATACCTACAATGGGTAGGACAGGACTCCCTAGACACGCATATGATATTTCTAGAGCAAGCGTGGCAATTTTATGCCTTGGACCTATACCCAACATTGGGCAGAGGTGGGCTGATGACGATGATGATGATTTTATGCATTTAGACACACGCATTATCAGAGTTAGTCAGAGGGGTATGAGAAGTGCAAACTAGGACTTCAAATTGCCATGTTGTGCCCAAGGATCACATGATTAAGAGGCCCCTCCAGGACCGTGGGGACTCGGTGATAGCCAAGCGCGTGAAACACTGTTTTCTATAGCTGTTTCACCCAGAGCGAGACGGCGCACGGGAATAGTGAGAGGAATGCGGCTGTCTGAGTTTACGTGTGTTCGCGTCCTTTCGCGAGTATGTAGTTGTAGTTATAACATAATATATGTATTTTCCCAAATTTTTTCGTAGTTCAGCTGCCATTTCTACATTTTATTTGCTATTTCAAGATTCTTTTTTTCTGACAAGTACAATACATTATTGATAGGTAGTTAGACTTCAATAGACAGTGTAATAATGTAAGTAAATAACAGCTGAAAGTAACCCCTTTTTCGGCGCGAAAAACACATCGCTCTAATTTCTTTCAGGCTATTTTTTATTATAAAAACTATTTGCAAACCTCCGTATTGGTTATCCACTGATATAAACCAAGTTTCAGCAAAATCCAGCCTGCAGTTTAGAAATTAAACCTGAACTACGTTTGTATGGGAAAATGGTGCTCCAGCGCCCTCTTAAGAACTTTTTTGTAAAAATGTGTGGCCCGGAATAAAAATAAAAGAAGGAGATTCTAGAAAGGTGGCACAGAGTGGAGGGGCACAAAAGCGCGCCGCGCAGGCAGCGCTGAAAGGAAATGGTACAAATGCAAACTTTTAAAGGTTAAAAAGTATGAGCTATTCGAAAAGTCGCAGAACAAAAGTTGTTGGAAATCACATTTAGAAGTTGACGTGGTTCAGAGGCTCTACCACGCGTAACGTCCGGCAGACCTACGGCACCGGCAAAGCAAGTTTCTCTCTCTCTCTCTCTTCCGAGCTTTAGTCCCACATGGTGGTGGGGTCAGCTTTCCTTATTTTCTCTCTCCACTTCGCCCTGTTCTTGGTGTCGTCTTTGTTGACCACGTCCATCCACCTGGTTTTCGGTCTTCCTCTGGATCTCCGCCCGGGTATGGATAGACGCAGCGCCTCGTTTCCGATGTAGTCAGGTGGCTTCCGCTTTACGTGCCCAAACAATCTCAGCCTACTTTCTTGCACAGGCAAAGCAAGTTTCACTATGGCGAAACCTGTTTTGCCGTTGCCGTAGGTCCTAACTCGTGGTAGAGCCCCACGAATAAATCTATTTAAGGCGCCGTGCATAGTGAATAGCCTGCGTGCAAAGTAAATGCACAAAATTGATTCATGTATCAAATACACTAAACAAATCGAAAATGTTCACATATCAAACACTAGAATTAGGTGAGAGCTATCTAAAACAGCCCTTTTTTTTCAGCGAAAATATCTTTCAATCTATTATGGATATCAACATGAAACTGGCTGTGTTAGATAGGTCTTGCCTAATTCTAGTGTTTGATATGTGATCATTTTAGATTTGTTTAGTGTATTTGATACAGGAATCGATTTTGTGCATTTTCCTTCGCGCGCGGGCTAATTCACTATGCACCGCGCCTTAAAGATTGCCCTGTAGTTAGGAGCTTGATCACCCGCTCCTCTTAGACGGACTTGTATCAGTCAGGGTTAGCCAACTAACCCTGAGTTAATTTGACATTTCCATACAATTATTGACGTTAACTCAGTGTTAACTGGCTAACTCTGGTTGACGCAAGTGGACCTTAGAAGGCCAAATGAAGAGCAAGTTACCTTTGGTGGCCATGGAGGTGTCCATTGAGAGCACAGCGTAGAGACGCGAGCGGTCGTCCTCGCGTACGAGCTCGAATATGCTCTGGTCCAAGATGTCAGCCTGCAAGGGCACAGCGCAGCATTAGCCAAAAATAGAAGCTAGTTGAAGGGTACAGGGAAAGAACAGGGCCCTTAGCCTGTAACACAATGGTGCCAAAATGGGCGTCCGGTTGACGTTTTTAATTAAGATTTATTGATGCTGTCGGTCCAGTGTCGGTCCTTTCAATGTTATTGTAGTACAGCAAAGAATATTTGAGTCTTATCCTAGAGGATTAGTCCGCTGGTTGTAGGAGAACAACGAAAAAATCCCGGTTTTGTCCTTCTACCTAGGACGCCATTGATACGCCATTGTGTTACAGGCTAAGGCCCCTGGGATTGTCACATTTTTATATATTTCAAAATAATAATTCAATTAACATTTTTAAACATCCTACTACTATTATAAACGCGGAAGTTTGTAAGTATGGATGGATGGATGGATGTTTGTTACTCTTTCACGCTAAAACGGCTGAACGGATTTAGATGAAATTTGTAATAGTGATAGCTTAGACATCAGAATAACACATAGCCTACATATTATCACGCTTTTACACTTAGGAGCAAAGTAAATCATATGGGTAGCTACCTACCCGTCTCATAGCACACGCTGAGTCAGAGCCCTTTTTACTGACCACTGCGCACAGTGGAAATTAGGTAGGTATGGGTACTATGGGTTAGGTAGGTATGTATGTGTAGGTCGTCCCATCTGTATAGTATTTTTAAGTTAGTAACTGCCTAATTATAAGTACCTATATGTATTAGTTCTATAAGTTGTAATTTGTGGTCAGTAAAATAAACGCTTTCTATTCTATTCTATTCTATATATCCTTTTTCTGTAGTCCAAGCGGACGAAGTCGCGGGAAAAAGCTAGTTGTTGGGGCATTTACGGGCCACTTTGGTACCAACAAACACCTACTCAATATGGGGCTGTCGAATGACTCCCACTGCAGGGCCTGTAAAGAGGCGCCAGAGTCCATGGAACACGTTCTGTGTGACTGCGATGCTCTAGCAAGTAAACGCATGAGTCTTCTCGGGGTAGCATATCCTAGACCGGAAGAATATAAGTTCCTCAACCTCGGTGACGTTCTAAAGCTTATGACCTCGGTCTTTGCACGTCCTGAGCAGGAATAAGGACGGGGGTGACACAAAAGATCCCACTGGGTCGAAGTGCCCCGGGCTCTCAGCCTGGCCCCATACTAATAAGATAAGATAAGATAGTTGAAGAATAAATCAGTGATGAGTTTATAACTTTAACATGAATAATTAAGAAGATATCGCATTTTATATTTATCTTGCTCCATACTTTTTTTCATTATAGTCCAAAACTTTAATTCCTGGTTCTTTCCGTGTACCCTTCAGTTAGTTTTGTAGGTAAATTAACATCGCGAATCATTAAAATTTACTAGAAGCTGGTTAATGATTTCCTGCCCTCTCTAGCCATGGACAGAAAAAACCGGCCAAGTGCGAGTCGGACTAGCGCACTGAGGGTTCCGTACCGCCACACTTTTTTTTTAAATCCCGTTGAACGGACTTTCGGTATGTGAGTCCGACTAGTGCTTTACCGTTTTTTTATTATTTGTTGTTATAGTATAAAGTAAGCCTTATAATCATATCAAGTTTGATGCTTGTATGTTTAACCGTTTTTGCGATAGAGCAAAAAGTATAAAAACACGTTATTTGTATGTATAGGACTTATTTATTTATATTATTGACTTTTTATTATTTGTTAATACGCCATAATAATTCATTATCTGTGAAAATGTCAACGGCAACTTATAACGGTTCCAAAGATACACCCCTTTAAAGAGTTAGGATAGACTTTATTTTGGGCCTGTTTTAGGACCCATGTTTTACGCAAGAAATTCGATAGAAGACGAAATTAATATTTTGAAAATATCTACAAAATTAAAATACCCCCGACATTTTAACTCAAAATTTGCATATCTCATAAACGGCTGAACCGATTATGATAAATCACTCGCTAGAAAAGCAGCTTTCAAATTAAAAAAACCACACCTGGTTGGGGGTTAAATACGAATGTTAACGTTTAATAATTGGGGTACTTTCCTCGAGCCACGGCCCTTGCGCACCATGTATAGATGAAAATGAAAAATGAAAAAAATATTTATTAAACCACAAAAAAGCACATTTTACATTACATTAGGTTGGACACTACAATAATGTACATTGAGGACAATGGTACATATTGTAGGTAATTGTTTATTTTGATAGGGCTCATGTGGCAAAGTGGCGTTCAATACGAAGTATTACTACGGTCTCCACACTAGGGTGTACCTGTATCGTGGAGGCCTTAGGGTTTCTATTTAGTTTTTTGCTGTCGTACAGTGAAAAGATAGAGCAACAAACCGGGTTATGTCCCAGGAGTGAGGCGATGCTCTCAGACACGTAGTGGACCCGGCCGGAGGGTGAGATGACCATCAGGAACCCCTCAAGAGCCTCCAGCACCAGGTATGTGAACTCGTCGTTCGGGAAGAACGAGGGCTTCCAGTCGCCGCGCACGTCGTGGGCGCGCGACCGCACTGTTATGTCTGGAAAGGTAAGAGAGGTTATGTAATTTTTAATTTATTGAGCGAGCGAAGTTCTCCGAGTCTACTTGAACAATCCGGCGTTTGTATGTATCATGAATGTTTGGATGTATGAATGTTCGTTCGACGATAACTTGAGTAAATTTGGTCGGATCGTTATGAAATTATGATATGTAATGAATTTTTTAAGTTCGAACAACTAAATCGGTCGAGGGGTTGACGAGATATCGGGTTGTACAGTTTATATGTATACAAAGCGCGCCTGGATGAATGGCATTAGCAAAGTTACACATTTGGGTCATTCCATAGTAGTCACTATGGTGGGAAATTGGTCTCTGGAATTTGACCAATTATGAGCTATGATTGTGTGATGGAATCTTACATAATAGTAAGATGTATCTTATAACATAGAAAAATAATGAATTTACGAAATCCATTAATAAAAAACCCCAAATACTTTCAGAGTTTCTTGTAATTATCACTAGAATGAGTGTGACTGGTGGGACAAGGAAAATCCTCCTCTCTTACCGCCAAGTACCTAAAGATCAAGAGATGTTTTCTTCTTATTGTATATAGTCTATCGTATATTTTTTCATATTTATACGATAGATAAAAAAATATGTCTGGTGGGACAGGCAACCAAAACAGCATTTATTTCTCGATATAATTTACTAGGCTTAAAACTTTCCAGTAAGAAAATTCTATTTTTTTATTGATTTAACATAATTTTCTTGGCAAGTTAGTGCGAATGCGGACTTTCAACTATCAGCGAGTACTTAATTAGAAATAATTTAAGAAATTCGAAATTTGAGGTTTTTTCTTTTTCGCATGGAATGCCCCATTTGTAACTGGGGTCTAGTTATTTATCATCATAATCAGCCCACCTCTGCCCACTGTTAGGTATAGAACTTTGACATTCCATCTTTAAATTATATGATGATTCGATGACGGCGACCTCAGGGCCCTTAGCCTGAAACGCAATGGCGGGTCAATGGCGTCCCGGCAGATGTACAAAACCGGGCTCTCCTCGTTTTTCTCCTACAACCAGAGGACTAATCCTCTAGAATTAGAATCAAAATATACTTTGCTGTACTACAAAAACATTAAAAGGACAGACAGCGTTAGCAAATCGTAATTGAAGTCGTCACCTGACAGCCCAATTTGGCACCATTGTGTTACAGGCTAAGGGCCCTGGACTTGTCTTGCTTGTGGGATTTCTTCGGCGAAGTGCGGGTACGTGGCTCGAGAAGCCCAACTTGTTCTTGAACGTCCGGTTACAGCGACCGCAGTGTAGTTCACCACGGTCTTTGTACGTATAAGTATAATATGTGGGCTTCGGGCGAGTTTTGCGTTGCTGACTAATTATATGACACTAGAAGTGACTACAAGTGTTAGATGTGTCAAGTCTTGCACCATTTTGAAAATTTTACTAAATGCGCTGATTTTTCAGATAACTTGGCAAAGGTACTTTCATATATATTTTTTAAAGATGGTGTTTCAAAGCTAGCAAATATATTTTTCAAACTAAGACTCCATGAAACTTTTTTTTTAGTCCACTGATGGAATTAATTTTATTGTTTGATATATCAATGCGATTTAATAGCATGGTTATAAAGGATTATGTGAAACATAAAACACGGCAAAATTAGAATATATGCGAACAGCGTACCTCAATATGAGAGCGACATATTCAAAATTTTCAAAGAAATGCTTATAATTTCTGAACAAAGCGACCAGGATTTTTTTTATCGTTTTTCCCAGTATCCTTATAACCTGCCCTTTAACCCAGTTCCCGCTTGTTGAATTACGGGGCACCCAGTATACAAGCATCAAACTTATTAGGATTATTAGGGATAACAAATAGCACGCACCGAGGGTACGTACAACAAGTTTTTTTTATTGTATGGCGATACGGAACCCTAAGTGCGCGAATCCGGCTCGTACTTGACAGGTTTTTATTGAATCCCCAAGCTAAACAACCTTACTTTTGGGCTTCGTCACACGCATAAAAAACGAACCACCCTCTGTGTGGCAACCATTTTACGAATTTTTCTGTAGCCTTAGGGGTGAACTTTTTGAAAACAAATTAAAACTTAACGTAGCAACAGCTTCCACGAGGCTAAAGAAAAACAAGCCAAGGTGACTTGTCGCGAAACCGCAATGGAAATATCACTGAACTTCTGTTAAAAACTTAAAACAGTAGTCCAGTCATATTTTTAGGGTTCCGGACCTCAAAAGGAAAAACGGAACCATTAAAGGATCACTTTGTTGTCCGTCTGCCTGTCTCTTACGCACGCGTTCTTGAGAAAAACAGGATTTATTCGTAGGTTCTAGGATCTGGAATGTTCCTGGAATGAACCTTTGGTTCTAAAAATAGTTAAGCTTCGGGATTCTCATTTAACGGCTCGTTTTCAACAAAAAATAAATAACAGTTTAAAAAAACTAAAAAAACACGCTTTTATAGCTAACCGAACTAAAAAGTATAAAATAATGTTTAATTAAAAAGAGTTTAAATTATAATAAAATTTCAGTTATTAACAGAATAATACAATACAGAGTTAAAAAGCGTGGGGTGCTTGATAAATTAAATGTTACAATCATTCTATTGGCAACTATCTATGAGATGCACCCCAGGCTTTTTTACTCTGTATTGTATTATTCTGTTAATAACTGAAATTTTATTATAATTTAAACTCTTTGTAATTAAACATTATTTTATACTTTTTAGTTCGGTTAGCTATAAAAGCGTGTTTTTTTAGTTTTTTTAAACTGTTATTTATTTTTAATTTTTTAGTTCGATTTATAATTTTTTTGTAATTTTCTGACATTTCTAGTACTCAAACATCAGTTGGCTCCTTAGAGTCTTTTGATCCCTACATGAAAGAGAAGCGATTGGCATAAAAAACAAATTTGGTATTTTAGCATTTTTTTTGCTGACCGTACATTTTTTCCAAAATCTGTGAATGCAGTTCATAATATCTCAAAAAGTTATGGAAGGTCTCCTAAGAAAGTTTTCCTGTAACTATAACGGTTAAGGTACCTGCCCTTACTGCCCCGTCTCAAAACTCCACCCTGTATAATGGCACTGTAGGGGTATAATGGGAAACTGTTATCAAATTATTGCATTGTCATTGGTCCTTGATACGTATGCAAAGTTTCAAATTAATCAGACTTCGGGAAGTTGGTAAAAATTATGCTCAAAGATTCCGTTACATACATACATACATACATACAGGCCAAGCTTATAAAAGCGTGTTAAAAACGCATCCAAAAAGAAGATTAGGTATATGATTTTTTATTCATTGGCGGCCTCGTCTCACCAAGCATAATGCATTCTAACCTAAATCCATACAACTTTACTGTATAAGTAAACCTCAAGTTTGCATGAAAAGTTCTAGCGGCAATCAACAACTCAAATTGCCTTTACTTCACGCACAAACTCCCGCTGAGCAGGAACAGCAGATGTTTTTATCGAGATTTCGCACTTGGTCCTATAGTAAATATTGCTTGTAATTATGAGTGAAGCGACCCTCTTTAGTGTTGTAGGACCGTCCAGCCCCTCTACCCTTGACGCAATTTTCATATGCAGCCGCAATATGGCGCAATTAAAAAAAAAATTACAAATTAAGACGCATTTTGTGTTTTTATTGACTAAAACAGCCTTACCTTTGAATAAACATTACAAAGTATTTAAAATCAAAGCATTACTATGCGAATTCAAAGAGAAAATAATTTTAAAACCTTTTCAATTTGATCGCAATAGCGTCAAGGGTAACTCCCCTGATGTTTTATTTCCTTCTAATACGAAATAAGAAAATACCGTACTTTTCTGCAAATAAATCCCTTAATTAAATCTTAATTGTAAATGATAAAGCCTGTGATGCAAGAATGCATAGAAAGGCGATATAAATGCAATGATAGAACTACTTAACAATGGAATGCATAGCCCTAGTCCCGACCAGTGGTCCCCCGCGGTGGCAAACAGTTGCTTAGAATCTAAGCCTTAGATACAATAATCTAAGCCTTAGATTATTGTATCACCAGACAATGCAATCGCTAGGTACCTTACAGAGCTGTGTTGCAGAGAAGTTGTTGAAGGTCAGTGGTAATACAGTTCCATTAAGGGCTACCGCGCTCAGATTTGCCGCTAGGGGCGATAGTGTAGCGCGAGGTCAAAAATGTCATTGGTTGTATGGGCTACGCGGCTTTATTTCTAACTAGCTTTTGCCCGCGACCCTTTCCGCGCAGTTTTTTTTTCGCGGGAGTTTTTCCGTTGTTTTAATGGTTATTCTGCTATTCGGAGCGGAGAGAAAACCAACAAATCAAAAATCATAAAATCGGTCCACCCGTTCTCGAGTTATAAATGGTGTAACTAACACGACTTTGTTTTTGTATATTAAAGATTAGAATAATGTTGTGAATATTTGCAATATTATCTGATATTAATTAGGGCCAATAGTTGATGTCCTGCTACTAACACTACTGCTTTGAAACGGTTTTCTCTTTCGGAAAAGTTTAATCTTTTATTACTACAGTTTAAATATTATATTAGGAATTAAACATTATTTTAATTTAAGTAAACTGTTTTTTTAGGTACTAACTTTCAAGCCCTTACTCGACAGTGGCGCCAACTAGTGCTCATAAAACGGTAGCCCTCATTACAATGGGCGGTGTTGTTGGCAGTACAGGGCAAAAAGAGAGAAGTGCAGAATTATGCACACGGCTAGAAACACAGTTTTTAGCCACATCATTATGACGGGGCCAAATTGAAGTTAACCGCGACAAACTGAAAACGGCTCCTAATTATTCCTAAGGCTTCCTATTAATTTCACTGCAAAAAAAGGACGTTATGGTGGCCTTGAGCACCGTCGACTTATCCATCTTGCGGTTGTCGGAGGATACCATCATAATGCCCAGCTGGTTCATCAAAACTGAGCTTTGGTGAATTTTGACCTACCAAAAAGCCCGCCAACATGGTCACACGTACCGTTATGGTTCTTGAGGAAGGATATAGTGGCCTTGAGCACCGTCGACTTATCCATCTTGCGATTGTTGGAGGAGACCATCATGCCCAGCTCGTTCACCAGGGTGTTGAACTGGTCCCGCCGCTTCTTCTCGCTCAGGTTGCGGGTTCTCCTGTAAGGTCACAGGGGGTATTAGATCAGATTTTTTGTCGGTACGTCGTCGCTCGGACGTTTCGTCGCACCTCGTCTCCCGCTTTGTACACACAACAGCGTCAGACTGTACACATTTGTTTCAAAGTCGCCTGTAACGTAACCGAATAGAGTGCTTGCTTATAAGGGTCGAGGTGCTGTAGGTCGTGTGTACCTATTGCCGCTATTGTCGCGTGACGTCGCCCCAACGATTATTAATTTATTGCGGCCATCTAAGAAGACCAATATGAGCGTCTATTTCACCGCTTCGAGATTAGCGGTATGCGTTTGACAAGCGAGGCCCAGCTTAAGGTTCAACGAAAATAGCGTGACAGGAAAGCCCATAAGTTTTTATTTTATTTTGTAGCAAAGTTTTGTTACTTGTGTCTCACTTGTTTGTTGCCCCAACCCTAGTATGTATGTATGAATACATTTCTGAAACTGGGTTATAAATCTCTAACCTTCATCTCAGCATGCGAATTTAATCTTACAAAGGAATTATGATAGATGTGGAAACACAATAAAGCTCTGGCTCTCTCATAGTACTTAAATCTAAATACCAAATCCAGTGGCTCGTTCATGACATGAAGTAGGACAATGCTAGTGTGATCCCAATATTGTATTTTCATGAATTCCTTTTGCTACATTAACATTGCTGTGAGCTAACAAAACAATTCTTTAAACATACCATGCTACAGACGCCGTGCTTAGTGAATAACTCGCGCGCAAAGTTCAATACCTATAGATAGAAAACCGATACCTGTATCAGATACACTGCTGTAGAGAGCTATGCTCGGAATAAAACTATGCGACAGGAAATTAGTCAGGATTCGGCAAAAAACGGGGGTCAGAGATGTAGTTACCATGATCACACGAAACAAATGGATCTGGGCAGGCCTCATAACCAGAATGGATAAGAACCGCTGGACGCCCTGTTCCTAGAATGGAGACCATGGCAAAATACCAGGCCACGAGGCCACCCACCCAGGTGCTGGGCGGACGACATCCGGAAACAGATGGGTTGCGACTGGATGAGAAAGGCAGCAAACCGCCAACACTGGAAATTGTGTGTTTTCGTGACTTGTACTTCAGTCGGACGTCAGCATTGCTGTCACTTTAGTGAGACGTCACAGGTCACCCCTCCCGCACTGCTCTATTACCGCAGGAACCTACCGAGTAGAGAAGAGCTAAGCCTGTAGAATATGGTAGCAAGATGTTGTCAATTGGAAACCACCCCGGCAAAGGATGGGGTGACGGTTCGACTAGACTCTAATCCAATCTCAAAAGAATGTAAAAAAAAACAATTGTTTCATGTCATCGGTGCCTGTATAATATGGATAGACCCCATACATGTTTCAGCATGATGTAAGCTGAGCTTTGTATAGAGAATCTGAAATGTGCTATGAAAATTGGATGCATTAGCACCTGCGAGAGGTAAATGTTTTGACTGTTACTTGGTCAAGTTGGTGGCAGGGAGTTGGCGTTGAGGTATACTAAGCCTGGGGTTACTATGGGAGGCGTGTAAGGCACCAAGACTCAGAAACTTTTTGCTCCCTAGAACCTATCCAATAAGACCCTGTAAAAAAATAAGCCATTGAATTAATTTTTTTGTTGATGTTCTTGGCCCATAGCGCGACCAACGCTACACCCCAACTGCTTGGATAGTTCGGTAAGGTTAAAAGTAGCATTGGCGAGCTGCTTGCTCAGTCCAAACTGCTACCTGCTACCTAAAATTCGACACAATTAGTGACTACGCCAAACAGTAAATAGTGATGAGTCAAGGCGAATGTAAGAAATATGATGCACCATGGCACGGGTTAAAAATCTACTGAATTTCATCACTACACCGAACAAGCTGGAGCTGAAAGTTGAATGGGTCTTCTTTTGCTACCAAGAGGTTTTCTGTACATAAGCAGTGCATTGAATACCATCTGCATTCTAAAATTCTGTATCAGTTCTAGATTGAAGTCCTATTTTGATGGATGGCTGATGGCTGCCTTAGCAGTTTGTTTATATTATTGTCGGGAATGAGGGACGCACTTACCTCTTTGAGTCATCCTTATCGTCGCCGTCGTCCTCCATAGTGTTGGCGTTTCGTTTAATTGTAACGATCGAGGTTTCACAAAGCGTTAAGATTCCGCCCTCGGGCCACGGAGCTACGACTGCTACGAGAATTTACATATTGCACCATGGAGGAGGGGTCTCGACTCGCGATCTGATTCCGATTGCACTGCGCTCCAACGGGAGCGAAAAACGTATGAACATAGATACTCCAATGTCGCAGGGTCGGAGAAAATCACAGCGCATTGTGGTACATTTCCGTCAGCACCAATAGCTTTTATTGCTTCAAAGCTGACTGTTATCAAGACCAAACTGTTCGCTAGTGTCAAAACAACGCCACGGCACCCGGGTAATCTTGCAATAACTAGAAAAAACGATTTTCCCAAACAACATCAAAATTCGTCGCGTCGCACATTAATTTTATTTCGCTTTTGCTCGCTCGCACACGGACGGACGCACACAGATGCGCAAGCAAACGAATGAAAAATAAATACATTGATTGAATGAACGAAATGAAGGAAATCACAGACTATGAACTGAAAACCTAGAAACAGCGTGGCGGGAAATTCAAAATCAATCGACAAGTTTTTTAGGCAGTGCCACTGCTTCGTAGACCAGAACCACAGCCGAAGAAGGAAGGCTGTGCCAGAATACATAAACGGCTGAATTATTGTTGTTCTGTTGTTTACAATAATGAAAACGAATGAATGAGCCGTTTTCAACTGACAGTTAAAAGCTGATTTTAAAATGCTCGCTAGATGGCACAGAAAATACGGCTACATAACGGCAGTCAAATAACGCTTTTTCCCACAGATTCACAGATTAGAAAGTACTAATACTAAAGATATCGGTTGATATCGGTTGATCACTTTCGCCCTTGGCGGCCATGCCATAGTCTCAGCATTATTCAAGATAAAAAAACCGAAGATACCACCTCGTAAAATAATTTTTAGGCCTATAAAAAATATTAATTTTGACATTTTTAATTACGAACTGAAATCGCTAAACTGGAAAAATGTGTGTAATGAAACTGATGTGTGTAAAATGGTAATTAAGTTTAATGAGTTTGTTACATATCTTTTTGACAAATACGCCCCACTTAAGGAGATGATTACTCGAGACAAGCACAAACCCTGGCTTACTAGTAATCTTCGCTACATGATGCAGTTGCGCGACCAGGCTCATGCTAGGTTTAAGAAGACAAAGTCTGACATAAAAAAGGAAGAATATAGAACGCTAAAACATATGGTTATTGTTAGCTTATATAATGAACGACGATCCTACTTTAACAACCATATAAATAATAATATTAAACACCCAAAAAAGCTGTGGAAGACGTTAAAGGACATAGTTTTACCTCAATTAAACAGGAAAAATGATATCCCAGACCATTTCGATGACCCAGATGAGATAAATAATCATTTCCTAAATATCCCCGGATCTAACTGCTGCAGTATGTCGGATTTGACCTCATTTGAGTTTCACAGACATAATAAATCTAACCTTAAACTTCAGCCAGTTACTGATACGGTTATTTCCAAGATAATCATGGCCTTAACATCAAATGCGCAGGGTGTTGATGGTATCAGTCTTGATATGCTTATTGCAACTTTGCCATTTTCACTGGGTACCATAACAGAAATCATAAACAGGTCAATAACTACCTCAACATTCCCTGATTCTAGGAAAACCGCCATAGTCCGTCCGATACCTAAAATAAACAACCCCGTACAGGTATCCGACCTGAGACCAATAAGTATTTTACCAATTGTCTCTAAAATACTGGAAAAGGTAGTCTACGAGCAGGTGATGAATTACTGTGTGAAAAATGAAATTCTGCCCAAAAGCCAATCAGGGTTTAGAAAGAGTCACAGTACCAGCACGGCACTTTTGGATGTTGTCGACAATATCTTAGGTGCACCGGACAACGGTAATGGTACGATCCTTACTTTATTAGATTTCTCGCGTGCTTTTGACTCCATAAATATTTCTTTGTTATTATCTAAATTATCGTATTACGGTTTTGACATTTCAAGCATTAAGTGGTTTGACAGTTACCTGACAAACCGGAGCCAACGAGTGATGCTAAATAAATCAGACGGTTCTTCACTCACCTCCCAGGATAGGATCGTTGATAGAGGAATTCCCCAGGGATCAATAATTGGACCGCTTTTATTTATTATCTATACGGCTGACATAACAAAGTGCATAAAGCACTGCCAGTACCATATATATGCTGACGATTTACAGGTATATACTAAGATCCTCCCTTCTGAACCTGATACGTGTGTTGCGCACCTAAATGAAGATCTAAATAATATAGCGAGCTGGGCAAAACATAATTGTTTAGTACTAAACCCTTTAAAGTCCAAGCATATGATCCTAGGTTCGAGGCAGCAGATACAAAAGGTAGAAGCTTTTAATTTGCGTGTTCAAATTATGGGCAATCGGATTGAGCGTGTTATGGAGGCCCGAAACTTAGGGGTACTCATGGACGGTGAACTCAAATTTGAAAAACATGTCCGTGAGTTGGTGAGCAATTGTTTTTACCGTCTGAAGATGCTGTATCGCATTAGAGAATTTCTTAGTGCTGAGCTCCGCCTAAGTCTGTGCGAGGCTTTAGTCTTATCAAAACTTAATTATTGTGCCACTGTGTACGGCCCCTGTCTGTATATGAAAACTCAAAAACTTGTACAAAGAGTACAGAACGCCTGCGCTCGTTTCTGTATGCTTATACCTCCTCGTACTCATGTTACTCCTTTCATTAATGGCGCGAACATTCTGAAAATGGAGGCGAGACAAAAACTACAGTTAGCAACTCTTCTATTCGGGGTAATAAAAACAACCAGTCCGTCCTATTTATATCTAAAACTTACTTGGCGTCAATCGCGACATGCTGAGGGTATTAGAGAGGGGTCGATACCTCTATTGTTGCCCGAACACACTTCGGCAGCATTCCGAGGCAGTTTTAGGTACGCGGCAACAAAATGTTGGAATAACCTGCCGCCACCACTAAGACTCTGCAAAAATTAAATTCAGTTCAAGGCTTTGTACAAAGCCTTGCTTCTACAAACTCAGAAAACTGAATTGTGATGTGGGTAATTTGTTGCGTACCTAAACGCGATGGTTTTCTGGTTTGTTTACTTTTATTTTTATTTTATTTGTTCTCCCACTCCCACTGCCCGTTCTGGTTTGTTTACTTTTCGCAGCAGCCTCACTTTTGGTTATTACTTTATTTTATGTATTTCATGAATGCCTATTTTTATTATAATATTTACACATCAACATTACAACACTACACTGATCTTCTCTTGGACACACTCAACGAACACACTAATTTACTTTTTTTTTTTTCGCACAATTATATTATTATTTTTTAACGCGCACATAATTATTATCTCACTAGGTATACCGTTTCCGACCGCAGTATGGTCCCGACTGAAAATCAGGTTGTAAGGAGCCTGCTTCTTGCAACACTACTGAGCTCGGGATCATTTTAGGGGCTCAATACTTAAAACAAATTATAATTATAATATGAATGTATGTCTTGTCTAGTTTTAGTCGTTTTGATTTTTATGTTTTGTTTTTTTTTTTTTGTTGTTCTGAATGTTATGTTTTGAGTATTGTGTCGTTAATAAATGTCTTTTCTTTCTTTCTTTTTTCTTTCAGATACACAAACACCACAGATAAGAATCAGGCTTGCCATGTTGAATCGGTAAAAATGCCGTGTCATATATTTGCAATTTTTATTCTTAAAAGCAAAAACACTAATGGTTTTGGATAAATATAGAATAGGTAGGTAGGATACTGACATCAACTACGTGATGCGATGAAATTTGCAAGCAATGAATTGTGTTTCTGGGCCCTTAGCCTGTAACGCAATGGCGGGTCAATGGCGTCCCGGCAGAAGGACAAAACCGGGTTCTGCTCGTTTTTCTCCTACAACCAGAGAACTAATACTCTAGAATTAGAATCAAAATATTCTTTGCTGTACTACAAAAACATTAAAAGGACAGACAGCGTTAGCAAATCGTAATTGAAGTCGTCACCTGACAGCCCATTTTGGCACCATTGTGTTACAGGCTAAGGGCAGGGCCCTTAGCCTGTAACACAATGGTTATTACAGTTTACGGTAATTTGTCGTACCGTTGGCAACACTGATGAAATTTCAACTGACTGCCGTTATAGTGCCGTATTATATATAAGCGCCATCAGTGGAGAAAAAAAGAACTACGTTTTTTTTTCTGAAAACGGCTAAATGGCTGAACAAAAATAGCTCAGTTTAGTTACAAAATGTAAAAAACTGTGAAAATTTTGAATTTCCCGCCACGTTGATATCGTCCACCCTTAATACAGAATAAACAACAGAACAACAATAATTCAGCCACTGCTTCGTAGACCAGAACACATAATCGGCTGAATTATTGTTGTTCTGTCGTTTACAAAAAATGAAAAGAATACGGTTTTATTCTCGCGAACGAAAAATCGCTGAACAAAAATAGTTCAGTTTAGCTACAAAATGTAAAAGTCTGTGAAATTTTGAATTTCCCGCCACCTTGCTATCGTCTACCCATAAGCTCGGGCGTTAATTGACAGTAGAGCGATCCGATCCTTCCTTTTCACTCACACAAGAAAGAGAGAGAAAGAGATAAACTAAAATGCGATCGCGATATTTTGGCATTTGTGGTGAGAATCGTGCTTGCTTGTCTCCACAGACCAATCACCTCAATGGATGATAATCTGTGCTCGCTCGCAGCTGTCAAAGCCGCCGCCGCTCTGCAAAAATCATTCGTTCAATTTTCCATCAGTCAGTCGCTAACAAGACGTCGTGATAGACGCGGGCCGAGGCGCGGCATTGCTTGCTTACGCGCCGTGTGAGATTTTTTTTGCCGGCAGCCAGTGTTTCACTTAAAATTTGGGACGCCGGCACCATTGAGGATACGGAATCCTCCGACGAGGGGTGGAGCCCCGAGGGAAGCCACCCCGGTCCACCCCCGGCGCTGCTGCCCGAGTTAATGTTTAGTTCCGGACCGCCAGAATACTATCCCGAAACGGTGAGTACCGGGGCTGGTTCATTTTGTTAGTTTAATTGACGTTGGATTACGTAAGCCGAGGGCGGGCCTGCTGCGGGAGTGAGTCTCGTGCTACATTCAGGCACGCGGCCGTTAGGTTACGTAAGTAAATTATGTAAGGACGTGGGAAACAGGGGGTTGGCGGGTCCCGAAGTTTGGGCGGGACGGGCGGCGTGCGGCGCGCGCTGGCTGCCCAGCTGCCAAGCTCGCGTGTAAACACACTACTTGCTTGCTCGGTTAGTAAACATGCTCCGGCACACACAACAAACAACAAGTGAGCCAGTCTCGACCGACATTGACAACAAAACGCCTCGCCGTTGTCATCGCTGGAATAAACACGTTGCATAATAATTACATAATTCAATTGATTTTTGTGTGTCTTTGTCAAGGAGTTAGAAGTACTTGCCTAATCTTATAATCTATCTAAGTAGCATTGCGACCCATTTATTCCCACTTTCGTGCTTTAATGTGCCTTGGTCTTTGCGAACTTTTGTTGTATATTAAGGTACTTTGCGCCTGGATAGGTACCTCTGCGAGGCGTTCAATTCTTCGGGAATCTAAGATCTCACTGAAACAATAATCTGGTTAGAAGTTAGACGCCGTAGTTTTAAGGCCCTACGACTCCAAAAGCAATAAACTTTAAACTGGGTACCTATTCCATTATGTAGATTTTATTGATTCTCGATGCTTGTTGTTATGACCGCCGTATGGCGATTGCGATTTACATAACGCAATGCGATTAAAAGTGGGTACTTGTATACGGTATAATATACGAAAATCGTACAGGCGTTTATGTAATGCGTCTATTATTACACGACGCGACATCTGTAATGTAATGAATGATATTTGTCAATTTATATAACAGCCTGCGTAGAGTGCGTAGAATGGCGTACCGCCGCGTATGGAAACGCTCATTTAATAAAGTCTGCAACATTGAAACCAGGGGCCTTAGCCTGTAACACAATGGCGTATCAATGGCGTCCCAGGTAGAAGGACAAAACCGGGATTTTTTCGTTGTTCCCCTGCAAATAGCGAACTAATCCTCTAGAATTAGACTCATAACATTCTTTGCTGTACTACAAACACATTAAAAGGACCGACACTGGACCGACAGCATTAATAAATCGTAATTAAAACCGTCAACCGGGAGCCCATTTTGGCACCATTGCGTTACAGGCTAAGGCCCCAGTAAGGTAACGTAATGGCGCCTCCATAGGCTCCCAGTTGTAGGATTCATACGATTAATTAATGCTTTCTGTCCTTTTAATGTTTTTTAGTACAGCAAAATTGTAGTTGTAGGAGAAAAACGAAGAAAACTTGGTTAACTGTGAACCTATCGACACCACTAGAAGGACAAAACCGGGTTTCCTTGTTTTTCTCCTACAACCATAGAACTAATCCTCTATGTAGATAGTTTTTTTTTTACGTATCCTTGATGTTAGTGTCCCACTGCTGGGCAAAGGCCTCCCCCACTTCAGTCCAGACTTTTTTGTCCTGGGCCACCTCAGACCACTCCGGCAGGTATTTATCGAGATCGTCCCGCCAGCGTCTTCGCGGCCTACCGCGACTTCGATGTCCATCCGCTGGCACCCATTCCGTGGCGATTCTTGACCACCTATCCGGGTGCATACGGCTCATATGTGCGGCCCAGCTCCACTTTAACTTTGCCGTTTGGACGCCTACGTCGGCTATGCGCGTCTTGGAGCGCAGTGTGGTGTTTCGGATACGATCTGTCCTCTTGACACCGAGTATACTGCGCTCCATTGCTCTCTGGCAAACCTTGAGCCTTGACTTTTGCTGTTCGGTCAGTGACCAAGTCTGGGAGCCGTAGGTGAGAACGGGCAGGACACACATGTCAACGAGTCCTTTCATAAGATCTTTCATAGACCAGTAGCACTTCCAGGCGTTCTCGATGCGGCGATCGATTTCTTTGCCTTGCCTGTTTTCGAAGCTTACTAGCTGGCCCAAGTAGATATACCTACTCGCTGACATAGTGTATTTCCTGCCCGTCCACATATTTTTTTTGCTTTCGACCATTGGTCATGACCTTGCCTTGCCGCATTGAGTTCGCGTAGCATGCCTTCGAGCTCGAGTGCAGTTGAAGCAAACAGCACTATGTCGTCGGCGAAGCGAAGGTTCGTGAGCCTCCTGGCACCGACCGACATCAATGCCCTTGTTTGCCCAAGACTCATTGATTGTTTTAAATACTTCTTCAAGTATCGAAGTAAAAGTTTTGGTGACAGAGGGTCGCCCTGTTTAACGCCTTTTTCTATTACAAAAGATGGTCCAGATGAATGTAATTTAATATTTGCTGTGCTATTGTTGTAAATTGATTGGAGCAGGTCTATGTAGATGTTGTCAATGCTTTGGTTCCGCAAAGAACTAAATATAGCTGAATGTGATAGGCTATCAAAGGCTTTAGAATAGTCGACGAAGGCCAGGTTTGTTAAACTCGTTGCACTTCTCGATGATTTGGTTCAAGGCTTGTAGGTGGTCTGTCGTCGAGAATCCAGGACGGAAGCCTGCTTGTTCAGGGGGCTGCTGACAATCTAATTTTGCCGCTATGCGGTTTTTTCTAATTTTAATCTAATTTTGGGAATCTAATTTTGCCGCTATGTAGATAGTTAGAATCAGAATATTCTTTGCTGTACCTACTATCATAACATTAGAAGGACAGACAAAATTTATATATCGTAATTGAAGCCTTACAACTGGGAGCCTATCGAGCCACCATAGCGTTACAGAAATCTCGCATTCGACACATCTCGAATGAAAAATCTCATATTATTTCGATCTCGACTGCTCCTGACCATTTGAGTCATGTCGAGCGAAAAAAACAAACATCTCGCAGAAATCTCGTGCCTTATGTCGAAGATGACTTCGTGAGAATAGGAGATGTGTGACATTTGCCGCCAAATGAGATTTTTCCTTCGGGATGTGTCGAATTCGAGATTCCAGAGAATTAGCCCCTCTCTCTCTACCTTGCGATCCATGACTTTTGGACCACACTGTGTATGAACTACTTTCAATAAAAAGAGATAACTACAAAATAAAATGGACAAGTGCAACCAATCGCGTATACTAAGGAACCAGCTTATTTTTGTAGGTCATTGCAAAATATACAGGATAGTTGCGTTTTAGTCGTGTATAGTTTGGGTTGGTATAGTATAGCACCTCAACCCTTACACGCTAGCACTCTACTCTTTTCCGTTTAAAAAAAAACTGATTGTACCTACGTACCCTCGGCGCATGAGTCTGACTCGTGCTTAACATTTTTTTTATTATTATTTGTTTGTTACTACGAGTAAAATGAAGCCCTATAATCATACCTAGTATCATGTTAGGTATGCTGCTTGTTTTACCGTTTTTGCGATAGAGCAAAAAGTATAAAAACAAGTTTTTTTGTTATATGGGGACCCCCCTTATTTTTTATTGTTTGTTGGGTAATCCGCCATAATAACACGTAATTTAATAATAAGGTCCCGTTTTGTACCCTTCGAGTACTGAACCCTAAAAAGTAGTAAAGTTTTGACAGTTGACGGTTGATGATGGTGATGATGGATGACTTTACCTACCCCAACTAGCACCTTTGCTTGGGCTGTGGGTTTTGGTGTTGATCCTCTATCTCTACAGTTCGGGCTTGGTACGGTCAGCCACAGATAACACATGGCAGCTCTTACCGCGCGTGGCATAAGGGCGCCAATCGAACAAAAAGGGGTATCCTAGCGTGTGGCCGACTGTACACAAGACAGCACGTCAGAGTGTACACTTTTGTTGTAAAGTCACTCGTAACGTAACCGAGTAGAGTAGAGTAGAGTGCATGCGCCTACGTGCTGTCGTGTGTACCTAAGTATGTACAGGTACAGCCGGCCTCACCCAAAGATCGTAACTTGAAACTAAGCTAATGGCTTACTAATACATAGTATAGGTCTATACTATGTATTAGTAAGCCAGTAGCTTAGTTTCAAGTTACGACTCCTCTTTTTAATAACGAGTTTTCTAGGTAGGTATCTACTCAAGCCTACGGCATCTAAACTTGTCTCAGTGATCACTTCACTGACCGAGTGTAACTTGAGCTCGATCTCAAGTAGGTGAACTCAGAAAAGACGAATGATCATGTCAAGCCATGGCTAATGTCAAACTTGAGTAGCTGTCGGTTGAGTAGCGGTTTTAAAGCCGAAGGTATTTAGTTACACTCGTGATTCTGAGCCAAATTCCAAAATTTTACTTCAAAACGAGCGAAAAAAAAAACACTTCCCCATACAAACGGCTATCGCCAATTGACACCATTTGTATGGAGAAGTGAATTTTTTTTTCGCGCATTTTGGAATGAAATTTTGTAATTTGGATCAGAATCACCAGTGCAACAATATACCTTCGGCTTTAAAACCACTAAAATTGCACGGAGTATAAATAGACACTAACTTGAGATTGGCTCTAGCCAAGGCTTGACATTAGCATTTGACTTTTCCTGCTTGACTTCGATCTTGAGACGACGACTATCAATGCCACCCTAAGTGGAGGTTTCTGGACGCCGTACGAAATATAGGTAGTACGAACTGTACGAATCATTACAATACAGGGTGTTAAAAGACCGCCAACAAAGCGATCATAAGGATCATTTTTACCCAAGGAACTATGCCTGGGAAATCAACAGTTTCCGAGATAATGGGGTTCAAAGTCGGACTTTTCAAAACTTTTTTTTTGCATAAATGTATTCTGTATCTAGTTCTTAATATACCTTTTCAAGGAGCCATATCAAAATTATGAATATTTCTTACAAAAAACGACGTTAAAATTGTAACCCGCAATGTATTCTTAACATCGGCACTTCAAACTTAATATCCTGTAGATAGATCATACCATCCTCAATGACCAAGTTTGACACAATACTTTATTGCGAAATATAGTTTATCGCGCGAAGCAAACAGGCTATATGTTACTCCTTTTTGTACTAAACCAGTTATGTAAAACATAATGTCGTTCGGGGCCTCCGCTCTGTCGTAAAATATGATATTTTGCATGATTAGAGTGTAAATAATTAAAACTACCTACAATACCCGGACGTATGTAATGTACACACCACATTTATTGCAAATACAAATTCATTTCATTTCATTTCAAAGGTATGTAGGTCTTACTTATAATAATACAAATAAAAAAAAACTACTTAATTGGTGAACCTTACCTGATTCCGAGTGATTTGCTGCTGTCCGTTGAGTTATTTTCTCCATCTCCGAAGTTATTCATCAGATCTTCACGATTTGTTTATGGGACCACATATAAATAGGAAGCATAGCCTTTCATACACAAAAATAATCATCAAAATCAGTTCACGTAAAAAATAGATCTGAGGTAACACACATAAAAAAAATACGGGTCGAATCGAGTACTTTAAGCGTCCGTCACACACAGCATGTTCGACCATGTTTCTTTAATGACCTGATACAAAGCCAATTTAAGGTGAAAACCCAGGCACAACTAACGCTGCCAATGGAAAAAAAAAAGTGTTCTTTTTGGATGCGATTTTTGTTAAAAACGAAGCGTCTAGTTGTGCCTATGAATATTCACCTTGAGTCACCATAATAAGGAACATTCAACAACATAATATCAGACTAGCTAGGTACACCGGTTATAAATTAAAATAAACCCAATGCCAACGAATTGATACAAATCTAGAAAAATAAAACTACAATGCACTAGGCTAGGTTATGCAAGAGATCGTACACAGTCACAAAATAATAGTTTGCACGATTTTGAGCTCTAATTCTGAGGAATTAGAACTCTAGTGTTAGATTGCCGGACTGATTGGTACAAAAAGCGGTACTTTGCGACACATAACTACTAAGTTAAAAAATTAAAATACCCCCGACTTTTTAGCTTTAAATAAGCATATCTCATAAACGGCTGAACCGATTTTGATCAAACATATCTAAGATCACTCGCTAAAAATCTTGCTTTCATAATTTAAAAAACTCATTTAAATCGATTCACCCGTTTAAGGGCTACTGTCTACGATGCCACACACGGACAGACACACCCTCACATAGCGGTCAAACTTATAAAAACCCCTCTTGTTTGGTCGGGGGTTAAAAATAAATACAATAAAACGTGTGTGTGCTTATTCTGTAAAAAAAAAACCGCTCAGTTGCTAGTCTTTAAAACGGTCAAGGTTTATTTGCGGGAAAATATCTCATGAAAAAAACATTTAAAAAAAAATTATGTCTCTTTTCCCGCAAATAAACCGGTTTTGAGGACTAGCAACTGTGCGGTTTTTTTTACAGAATAAACACACTGGCCATATTATTCTTCTTGTTTTGGCAGTCCTGGGTCCTCGTTTAACAAAATACCTGGGCCTTTGCGTTTACGTCATGAGACGATTTATGCAGCGTCTAGTGGCACCTTCACCCACCTTGACGCACTAGAGGAGGGAAGTATCCACTCGGACGATGCCTCCTTGTATGAAACATGTTCATTCATTCTTGGTAACAAAGCGACCCTATTTATGTATTTTGGCCTCCGCAATCAAAATACAACCTTTTTTTTTACGCAATATAAGTTACATAGATTTGTCATAGTACATTGTCATTGTCAATTTTATGAAATGTCCCAAAGGTCCCATAGCTCTACCTGTTTTGCGCTATCTCCCTCCTTCTTGCACCTGGAGCTCGTGCGGTCTCTTTCCACTGAGTATTTCAATATGAAACATGTTGAAACACATGAATGCTTCTACTGGCCATCGATCGATCCATCCCGTATCTAATAGGCCCAGTTTGTGTAGTCGCACTAATTACAACAACAAGTCAGCTAGCGACTATTAATGGCTTTGTAATCGTCATCCGAATACAGTCATATTCTACGGTCGAAACTAGAAACGCACAGGGCCCTTAGCCTGTAACACGATGGTGCCAAAATGGGCTTCCGGTTGACGATTTTAATTACGATTTATTGATGATATCAGTCCAGTGTCGGTCCTTTTATTGTTATTGTAGTACAGCAAAGAATATTATGAGTCTACTCCCCAACACATCTCACACATAGATACTACCTATAACTTCGCCATGGTACCTATATGCTAGAGGTGCGCGAAACGCTTCAGTGAAAAGAAAAGAATGATATACTTCATTTTCTTCACTGAACTAGTTCACTCTTTTAGTTCATAATTCACTTATAGTTCATTCATAGTTCACAGCTCATTCATAGTTCATTCACAGTTCATTCATAGTTCATAGCTCATTCAAAGTTCATAGCTCAGTAGTTCGTTCACGTATCTTTTGACTCACATGAGTTACAGAATTTTGGTTCTTAGTGTGGTAGATTTAAGAATGTTTCTTGAAGAATGAACTACGTGGACTAGAGTGAATGTGATATACAGATTTACAGAATTTTGGTTCTTAGTGTGGTAGATTTAAGAATGTTTCTTGAAGAATGAACTACGTGGACTAGAGTGAATGTGATATGTAAAGATTGGTAGTGAATGAATGAATGAATGGTGTCATATAACGAATGCATTCAATCGAAGCATTCATTCGCGAACTACACACCTCTACTATATGCTTAGTGGACTCAAATCCGATCCCAAGATTGACATCGCAGGGCTAAGTTTCATATATACCATTCACACTCAAACGCATTTTATAAACTTAGGTACATGCTTAGTGGACTCAAAGCCGATCCCAAGATTTCCATCGTAGGGCTATGCATTATAACCATCACCGACTACTCATTTCATATAATCTTTTCTAACACAAAAGGCAACTAAATGTAACTATAATGAAAAAATTTTTTTAGAGTTTAGGTAGTTTTTTCTCAAATTTGTAAACTTGTATTTTGCTATACCGCGTCAAGATACCCTCAACTGTAATAAAATAAAAACAATGTATCACTGGAGGAAGGCACTGGTATTCACAACACAGGTTTTTTGCCTACCGTGAGTACCATGTCGCACAACAAAATGTAAAGATAGATAGAGAACACCTTATTGTACACCAGAAATCTTGTATCTTGTATTTTTTGGAACACATTAATAAATTTCATTTCATTTCATTTCAATTCTAGAGGATTAGTTCGCTGGTTGTAGGAGAACAACGAAAAAATCCCGGTTTTGTCCTTCTACCTAGGACGCCATTGATACGCCATTGTGTTACAGGCTAAGGGCCCTGGCCGCCGAATGCAGTGTTGCCATGTTAAAAAACCGAGTTCACTGGTGAAAAGGTACACTGTTATTAAGCTACTGCACTGATTCCGAGTGATCTGGTGCCGTCGGTTGAGGAGTTCCGTTCTCCATCTCCGAAGTTCTTCATCAGATCTACACCATTTATGGCACCACACGGGAAGTATACCCTTTCAAACAAAAAAATCGTTCCACCTAAAAAAAAGTTCTGAGGTTACGTTCGAAAAAAATTAACCATACGGCTCGAATTGAATACCTCCTTCCTCCTTTTTTTTTAAATCGTTTAAAACACAGACAAATTAATTACATTTACACGTAAACTTTTACGTTAATCGATGTGGATAGTGTTGGGGTGGCAATGGCAAATTATTTAGTAGCATCTATACAGGGTGGATTTTTGGGACGGGGCAGTAAGTAAGGGCAGGTACCTTAACCGTTATAGTTACAGGAAAACGTTCTTAGGAGACCTTCCATAACTTTTTGAGGTATTATGAACTGCATTCACAGATTTCAGAATAAAATTACGGTCAGCGAAAAAAAATTTTAAAATACCTACCAAAAAATTTTTTTTATCCCATACGATCCTCTTTTATGTAGAGATCAAAATACTCTAAGGATCCAACTGAGGTTTCAGTACTAGAAATGTCAAAAATTTACAAAAAATAATCCCCATACATTTTCTATGGAAAAAAAAAATTTTTTTTTTGTTAATGCCTTTTGATCCTCTTTCGTGTAGGGATCAAAAGTCTCTAAGGAGCCAATTTAGGTTTGAGTGCAAGAAATGTTAGAAATCGCGAAAAACTTCTCCACGTACATTTTGTACGGGGGAAAGTTTTTGCCCTTACTGCCCCGTCTCAAAAATCCACCCTGTATGTACAATTCGTTTGAGGACACTCCTTCGGTACACCTCGGACCGAGTACCGGTATAAATACAAGATTCAAGATTCAAGATTCAAATGTTTTTATTCAATATTCCATAAATAAATTATTTACATTGAACGTCAAAATATTATCTAAAGTAAAAAAATTATATAAATCAGATACTTATTACTATCTAATACTAAGTATCTAGCTACTTTTTTTTCTCCAGCTTCACTAGCTCTGATCGTTCTTGGAGAAGAAGCGTGGTAAAGAAACTCCAAGGATCTCGTGCTTAAAAAAATAATACATTTTGTAATGCAGGTAGGTACTTAAAAAATAACACATTGGTAAGTGTGGTGATCGTGCGCTGAACTGGTTTAGTGCCAGACTTCTTTGTCATTTAGATAATCATCTATTCTGTAATAGGCCTTTTGGCACAGGGTGTGCCTTACACATTTTTTGAATCGGGCCTCTGGTAAACTTAGGATATCTGTTGGGATCTTATAATTATAGAAGCGTATACAGTTGCCGAGAAATGAGCTTCTAGCAGCGAGCGGAGGCTTCTAGCCTTCTTAAGCCTAAGAGTTGGAATTGTAGGCTTGTGCTTATTCCTAGTATTTATATTATGATGGCTACCTAATGTGTCGAACTCTGCAATATGTTTCTTAGCATAAACAATGTTGGCGTAGATGTATTGACTTGCAACTGTCAGGATGTCAATTTCTTTGAAAAGTTCTCTTAACGACACTCTACTACCTAGTCTATAGATAAATCGGATGGCTCTCTTCTGCAAGATGAAGATGCTCTCAATATCTGCTGCCCGACCCCATAGTAGTAAGCCATATGACATAATACTATGGAAGTAACTAAAGTAGACAAGCCTAGCAGTTGCAACGTCAGTCAATTCCCTGATTCTTTTTACAGCATAAGCTGCAGAACTGAGCCTATGAGATAATTTCACAATATGAGGGCCCCATTGAAGCTTTGCATCAATAGTGATGCCTAGAAATACAGTTTCTTCTACCAGTTCTAATTTATCTTTTCCTAGAATAATATTGTTTTCTACCTGTATCACATTCGGTAGGGTAAACTTTATACATTTTGTTTTTTTAGAATTTAACAGTAAATTATTGGCTGTGAACCAATCTAATACACGTGAGAGAGCAGTATTTGCATCACTTAGGTCATCTTCTTGTCTCCTTATTTTACAAGTTTATTTTATTGAATAATTTGTTTATTTTATAATATAGGTTTTGTAACATAAGGCCCTTAGTTCTATGTAAGTATTCTAAAGAAGCGTGGCGGGAAATGCAAATATTACACACATTTTTTAATTTTGTAGCTATACTGAGCTATTTTTGTGCAGCGATTTTTATTCCCAAATTTTCACATTTTTTCTTTTTTGTAGATATACTGAGACATTTTGCTTAGCGATTTTTATTTCACGACAATAAAACCGTATTAATTTTATTATTCTAAACAATACTATAGCTAATTATGAGATTTGCTCTGACTACTTGTTTTTTGGGAAGTATCACTCACTGGTTTTTCGAGAAAAAAAATCTGATTAATTATTGTTATTTAGAATAATGAAAATAATACTGTTTTATTGTCGTGAAGTGCGAAATTAGCTAGAAAAATATAAAAAAATAGAAAATTATGGCTTATCCGACACGATATTTTCGTACACACACAGGCATATAATTTCCGAGAAAAGTCAAACACTAGAAAATAAAAAAGTAATTGCCTGAACAAAGGAAGCTGCGCGCGGAACTTTCAATATGAAACCTTTTTTGAGTTAATAAAACTCTTCACAGCATAGACTGAAATAGAAAGAAAAAACCGAACAGGACTCGCGCACCGAGGGTTCCGTACAACACAATACCTTAATACCTTCTTCTTGGCGTGCCTCTCCACTATGGAAGTTGGTCATCAACTATTTAACTACTTTTCTGTTCCTTGTCCTTTCCAATACCTAATAGGACATAAAGGGGCAGAATTTCTCGATACAGAATCCTCGGTGCGTGCAGTTTGAAAGTCTCATTCGCATTTGACCGTTCTCTATGTTTTTTATGTCAGTATGTGTCAGTATTATACCGAAATTCCTAATTCCTAAACATACGTTTTTGACATAGAATTAAAAAAAATATAAACCGACAACTTTGTTTTGAAAATAAAATCATTCAACTGATCTTTTTTTTTCACGGTTAATATTCTACAAAATTACTGATTCCTTCTAGAAACTAAAGACCTGTGAGTCCTGTGACATAGGTACGTACGGACAAAAATACAGAGGGTTAAATCTATTGATTTAACCCTCTGTATTTTTGTCCTTTGGGCTCCTTTTGCCCTTTGGGTACGGAACCCTAAAAAGTTTGAAGCCATGGCCAGTCGGTGCAGAATTAGTACCTTCAAGGCTTCAACGGAATTTCCACATCTTATACCTACATTTATTGGTTTAAAATAGCTATAGGTATCTTTTCACCCAGTGTTTCTCAACCTCAACTCAATACAAGTAAAAAATAACTCTTATAATATACTCTCTTTCTCGATTCTTAATAAAACTAAATGGCAACTTGCATATTACTTGCATAATAAAGTGCAGGGTGGGAAGATGTTGACCTTTGTAAAGACAATCAGTCAATCAGCTACTCGTAGCTACATTAATTGCTCTGCATGAATAGATAGCGCCTGATATAGGAGTATCTCTAATAAAAATCTATTCCTTAGTATAAGCAGGGTCGCCAATAATCCGGTTAGAGGCGAAAAGTATAATTTACGGCCTTGCTTGCAAACAAACTAGAAAAAATCCCGCGTGCTAAGTTTCATTTAAAGCCTCAAGCTTTGAGAAAATGTTCCCTGTTCCCTGTACAAGCGAGGGAACTCGGCGATGGCCAAGCGCGTGAAACACTGTTTTCTATAGCAGTTTCACCCAGAGCGAGAAGGGGCGCGGGAAAAGTGAGAGGCAATGCGGCTGTATGAGTCTACGTGTGTTCGTGTCCTTTCGCGAGTATTTAGTTGTAGTTGTAATGGAATAGACCTATTTTCCGATATTTTTTCGTACTTTATTAGCTATTTCAAAAAAAATTTTTTTCTGTCAAGTACAATACATTATTAATGTTCCCAAGGTAGTTAAAATCCAACAGACAGTGTAATAATGTAAGTAAATAACAGCTGAAAGTAACCCTTTTTTCGGCGCGAAAAACGCATCACTCTAATTTCTTTCAAGCTATTTTTTTTATTTATAAATACTATTTGCAAACCTCCGTATTGTTCATCCACCGATATAAACCAAGTTTCAGCCATATCCAGCCTGTAGTTTAGAAATTAAACCTACGTTTGTATGGGAAAATGGTGCTCTAGCGCCCTCTTTCTAAGCTGTTATAGGGTACTTCCAGAAAGTTACTATTTCCCTTTAATTTTATCATTTTACAAGTGCAATCTAGTTTTTAAATAGTTTTACTCCTTTTTAATATTTACCCGACTGCCCAAAATTAAGGATATTGCTCTCTTTACTGAACATTCTTGAGAAACCAATTTTCCTAAAGCTCAATTTCTATAACTTAGCGCTTTGATTAAAAAGGTCGTGCTAGGGTACGGCTTTACTCAGTAGTTTAGCTAATAGAGAGTGGCGAACTCCCGAAATCATAATTTAATTTTCTTTTAGCAAAATATCATCTCTTGTTTTATTGAAATGATTCTGCATCACCTTTGATTTTTATTTGCATGTAAAAATAAGTAGTAGCGCTATCTCGTAGGCCCGCCCAGTCTGGCACGGTATTGGGATTATTGTTCCCACTTCCCACCGCCTGTTATTAGAGCTTTATCAAACTGTTTATTTATATGTTACCTTTGGTGCGGCGTACTATGTAATACTATGATCCGTCTAATTTAATTAAGAATGGGATTGGCCCGTCAGTTCGAGATGTCATTTTCGTGCTATTGCATCACCCAGTCATCGTGATCCTAGTATCGCAAAAATAAACAGTAGAAATCTTAAAATGCGGGATAGTAAATGTAAAAGTTGGTCCATACACTTTAACCATCCCGTTTGAGCAATGGAGAAGATCATCATTATGCTTTATGTTTGTAGCCGCTTAACTAACGTAATCCACTGCTCGGAAAATATCTCCCATTGTACAGACGACAGCATGTCGACCCTTACACTCTAGCACTCTACTCGACTACGTTACGGGTGACTTTACAACAAAAGTGTTCACTCTGATGTGCCGTCGTCAGTACACTGTGGCGTGTCCTCTCTTATCCTGGGTCACCTCTTCCCATTTGATTTACCATCTATCCTGCTTCCTATCCTACCCTACCTATTCCTACTTATATTATGAATGCGAAAGTTTGTGACTGTGTGTGTTACTCTTTAACGCTGAAACGGCTGGACGGATTTGGTTGAATGGAGAAAGCTTAGTTACCAGACTAACACAAACGCACGCTTTTACAATAATTATTAAGAGCAAAGTAAAGCACATTTTATAATTTTTCTGGAGTCCACGCAGATGAAGTCGCGGGCAAAAGCTATAATGTATATTTTTAGCACCTCAAACCCAAACATCAACGCCTAGCGCATTAGACAAAAAAAAAACTGGCCAACTAATGCCTTGAGCAAATAGTATACTTACAATACAATTATATGTAACCAGAGATGGGCGGTGGGTATATACCCAATCTACCCATTTGGGTATTTACCGGGTACATTGGGTATATACCCGGTAAATACCCGTATGCACCCATTTGCTGGGTATATACAATTTGTGACTTAAAATGAACAACAAAGTATGCCAATCAGTTCTAACCCACATTCCCTACGTAAAGTACGCCTTAGCAATTTTTCGTTGAACGTATATTTACTAAGTTATTAAATTTTTTGTCATTTATTTCTATTTATAAGGCCATTTTCTCATACTTAACTTGGAATAACAATCGGTATATATAAAAAAAAAGTACTTTGGAGGACTAATAAAATTGTTTCTCTTAAAATAGCACTTCAATTTCAATTTTTTTTTGAAAATCATTCTATATATTATTAAGATTGGACCAAAAGCTTCGAAAATAGATATTTGTATTGAAATAGTAGACAAGACAAGTGTTCCTAGTGTTCCAACTTTCAATGGTAATTCATAAAATGTATTAACCGAGCCAGTTACCAACCAATCTCCTTGCTTTGTACAGTCAGCCACACGCTAAGATACCCCTTTTTGTTCGATTGGCGCACTAAATGCCGCGCGCAGTAAGAGCTGCCATGGGGTATCCTAGAGTGTGGCCGACCGTACCACGTACACACGACAGCACGTCGGACACTAGCACTCTACTCGGTTACGTTACGGGCGAATTTACAAAAAAAGTGTACAATGTAACGTACAAACTCTTCGAACGAGTAGGTATTTCTCGCAAGAATGACTATAGTAGTTGAGCAACACCTTCGTATAGAGCAGGCGGGATTTTGACCGAACCGGGGTTGCTGTGACCAAGTTGCACTAACTTCTAAGATAGAAGCAGGATTCCAAAAGAAACTCAAAACAGTGGCGGTGTTCGTGGATCTCAGCTCAGCATTTGACACTCTCTGGAACATGTCTGGAAACCGGGACTACCCTACAAGCTCTCCCAATTTTTTTAATACAAACGCACGCATCGTCTTTTTGACGCCCTCCTTTCAAACGTCAAACTCTGAACAATGGTGTTATGCAGGCTGAGCCCTTTCGCCTACGCTTATCAACATACGTCAGTTACATACTAAAAGTCTCCAGGCGATCATTTATGACTGTAGCTGACGATATTGCCATCACAGCACAAGCTTCAACACTGGACAAAGCGAAAACACTGGTTCAGGAAGCCGTTGCAAAGTTCAAGCGCTATTTCTTCGACTGGGGACTTTAATCTAACTAACTGTGAGCTGCTCCTTTTACCTCCACAATAGGCAATCCAGTGAGTGAAGGTGTTAAACGCAGTTTCTGCGATGAAGCACAACCCGAACCCAAGCTATCTTGGTGTAACTCTGGACAAACTCTCACTTTTAAAGCCCCCCTCCAGAAAGTAAAGAAGATGGTATCAAGCAGATGCAACCTGATACGGAAACTGGCAGCGATAACATGGGGCTGCAAAATGGTTACACTGCGCACATCAACACGAGCCCTTGTCCATAGTGCGGCCCGAGCCAGTGTAGGCCGGCCACCATACCTGGTTGACGTTGAACTGAACAGTGCCATGAGGAACATATTCGGAACCGTCAGACCCACAAACACCAACTGACTTGCCGTCATTTCCAATGTGTGTGTCATTTCCAATAAGATCAACAATATGCCACACCTGCCAATAACACCAAATCTTGAGGCAACCCGCAGTGTTCTCCGCTAACCATCAAATATATCTTTCGCCATGCAGGTCCACGAACTCTTGCAGGATGACAGAACGCTGACGGAGAAATGGCGGGATAAGTGGACAACTGTGGACCTGCCTAATACGCACTCGCCCCAGAAAGCACTTGACTCAAATTAATAGATTCCAGGTCTCGAAGAGCTAAATGCACAAATGTAACTTTGGGTCGGACCAGAGTTGCGTGGGCGGTATCAGATGATGTCGATGTTTAGACCATGTTCAGACAAAGAACGAGACTGTCAAAATTAATCTGTGCTAAGTGAAATTTAACAGTCGTGTCCCGGTTCTTTTATGGCCACACCTGTAAGCGCCATCTATGAACTGTTTTGAATTTGTGCTTTGATAACGGCTCATTAGACCGAAATTATCTGACTTCATCATAGTACCGTTTCAGTTTAAAATATCCATTTTGGACACTTGGATCCTAATCAATAAGAATTATTGTTTTTTTTTTTGTTAAATTCATATTTAAAACTATTTTATCGGTCATACAAATACTTTTTTTTTAATACCGGTTGTTAATCCTATAAAAGTATAAGACAATTTTCTTATGAATATTCGTTTCCATACGAAGAAATCACAAAACCTCGCATAACTTTTTAAATATACGTTCAACGAAAAATCACTAAGACGTACTTTACGTAGGGAACATTCATTAGAACTGATTGGCATACTTTGTTTTTAATTTTAACTATTGGCTCATTCCACGGTGACGGGTGTGACATTTCTACTAATGTTTTGTGCAGTTATTCCTATAATTGTTAAGGGATGATTTAAGTGTGAATGTAATCCATTAGGATTTGAAGCCATTTATTGAATGTAAAACTAAAATTTCCAATTAAACTTAATTTGTAGAAGATATAGTATTATTAGTCTCCGTGACGGGTGTGACGGGTACGCAGGCAAGATTTAGTTCTGCTTGAAAGAAACACAATATTTCTGCTCTTTATGACAGATTCACTTGAATAATTAGAATCATTCATATAGTTGAGCCTTTTTTCTTTATGTTAGCAACAATTTATTTAAAGTATGTATGCTATAATCAGCTTTTAAATCCTGAATTACATCGTGACGGGTGTGACGGACCTATGTGACGGGTGTGACGAGATCATTTTGATGCTAAATAAACTACACTTAACCCTGACTTTCACTTTTTCCAAAAACAAACTCATTTCTCAGGGTCGCTCTACTCTTCCTCTTCCTTGCAGCAGCATCCATTCTAAGTAAAAAAGAAAAGCTACCTATGCTATAACCAAGCATCACACAGAAAACACACTGTAGTAATCCTAATAAAATAAATTCACCCTCACTGAACATGTCTTGGCCTAGTACTAAGTTACGTGGCCCAATGTTTAAAAAATTTTTTCATAAAATTAATGGGCAAAAACAGTGACGGGTGTGACATGTGACGGGTGTGACCAAAATAATTACCTTCCTATAGCTAAACAAGAATGTTATGGCACTTAAAATCAATTTGCACACATTCCCCTGCGACATATCCTTACTTTAGTAAGCAAATTTACGATGTGTAAGCTGCTTTGACTCTCTGGGTAAAACATTTACATGTATTTTGTGACGGGCGTGACACTAAAGCCTGCTTAAGAATAATAATCAATTAAAGGCCAAGTATTTACATTATAAATCCAAAATTTGGCGTTAAAAAAGCCGATGAATGATGCTCTCGAATGACAGTCCTATTGGCGCACTCTAGACCATACACAACGGAAACCAGTGTTGCAAATATGGATAAAAAAATATTCCTAGAGCAAGTTAGAGGCATGATCGATGTTATGATAATATTTTGCATATAATCGAATAAAAGTAGTTTTTTTTAATTTATGTATGTGAAAGATGTATATAATAGCTTTTATAATCAAGTGTTTGAATGCACATATTCTTAAATTAATTTTTGTCCTATCTGGTATCAATTACCGTGGAATGAGCCTATTTTCATTCTTCTTGAAATCACAAATTGAATGTACCCAGCAAACGGGTGCATACGGGTATTTACCGGGTACATAACGGGTAAATACCCAGAGATGGGTATATACCCGGGTACGTGCCCATCTCTGTATGTAACATTACGCACGGGCGAGTGGCGTGGGTACCGCGTACTGCACATTGCAAGTCGACTGTCGAGTCACTGTGCCAGTGGGTCAGCCAGTCAGCCTTACATAATACCACGCCAACCAACCGCTACTCAGTCTTTACTTTGCGTAAGGTGAGCGTGGGCCAAATGCTATGGCGGTGGTACGCTCCTTTATATAAGCCGTTATGTCTTGTTAGTTAATTTGCAGCGACAAATTGTTATGATTACGTCGAGTCGCGAAAAGGTTTTCGGCCAGAACATGGGAGTACTTAAAAATTGGGTCAGAAAGGCCTTTTATTGTTAGGTCCGCCATATACTATAGATAAAAAAAAATTACATAGATTTCGGAGTATTACTGGACCTTCCTATTTTTTGCTATCTACAGACTTACGTAGTAAGTAATAATAATAAATAACAATGTTTTACTTTCATTAGTTGGCGAGCGCTGCTAGTAGGTACCCCGAATCCCCGATATGGCTAGAACAAAGGTCTCGGTTTATGTCCCGGTGGCGCAATATGCCTATGAATTTATTTCTCATGCAGGTTCTTCACATTAATCTGGCTGAAACACTGTTATAATAATAGCCCCAGACAAAGCTCTCATTCGTACAGCTACAGCACTGTCGTGTCGGTTGCAATCTGCTGTCGATATTTAATAATTTCTAGTTATCGTTTTAACCCTTAAGACGAAACGCGCGTAGCCGCTGCTCCATACAAAAAATACAAAAAGGGAGACCTGTTTTCTCCCTGGATAATTATTTTGGAAAAAATATGTTTATGCCATTAGATTTATATGTACCTCAGCTTGCGTAGCAAGAGGCGGTGTTAGAGAGTATCTATGGGTTTAAAACTCTGTCCATCCCGCTCTACGTCAAACGAAAGAGTGAGATACATATAGTTTTAAACCCATAGATACTCTCTAACACCGCCTCATGCTACGCGAGCTGGCGTCCCTATGTTTTCCTTTTTTTCTTATTTTAATTATTATTTAAATACATTTTATTAAAATAATTAAAATAATAAAAAAAAGGAAAACATAGGGACATGGCAGAGGTACGGTCGGCCACAGTCACAGATACCCCATGGCAGCTCTTAACGCGCGTGGCATAAGGGCGCCAATCGAACAAAAAGGGGTAACCTAGCGTGTGGCCGACTGTACATATAGATTGAATGGCATAAACATATTTTTTTGTAAAATAATTATCCAGGGAGGAAACAGGTCTCCCTTTTTGTATGGAGCAGCCGCTACCCGCGTTTACTCATAAATGCATAGTGATTGTATATCGTGTGAGTGAAGGTGCCACAGGACGCTGTATAATAGAGTGGAGCGAAACACGCAAAAAAAAAATCTTTTATTTTTCTATCACCTGTATCGTTAATCGATGACCCGATAGGAAAGCTTCATTTTTACAAAAAATCAACCATCTACGACTTTATCTTCAGGTGGCGCACTGTAAGGATAGCTTACGAAAAACTTAATATTTTAGTTTCTAAATGTTACGCGCGAAAATGAAATAATTTCGTAACTTTCTGTCATAAACACTAGTGTATAAATCATCTCATTACGTAGAAGCAAAGGCCATAGTTTGTATATCTTCATAAGTTATTTTTTCCTAAATAAAATTTTCATTGTATGGCTGTTTTTTTTTATACATACCTATGTAGTTTCCAGATAAATTAACATCAATATTAAATCCAAAAAAAAAATGTAATAATTATAAATTTATAGGGCTTCAAAAAAGTTTGAATTTCAGTATCCATCAGAAAAACGCCCCTAAATAATCGATATTTATTTTCCCCCGTAATCTTTGTTTTTTTCTTAACTATTGATATAGGTTTTTTAAAAAAATGGACAAATCATGCATTTTAAGGGTTAAATCGCAATCAGGGGCTTAATTGTCTAACTTTTAAATCTATCGCGATTCGCGATATAGGATCTAGAAGAAAATTAGAAAAAATTGCGCTTTCACCAAAGTCGTAGAACAAAAGTTGTTGGAAATCACATTTAGAAGTTGACGTGTTTCAGGATAAAAGCTATTTAAAAATTGCCCTGTATATGTATTTTGTGAATACGTTTAAAGAAAATCGCGTGGAAAGATGAGATGCACAGGTTGTAAAAGTGGGAACGCCCAAGAATCGTTCTGCAATACGGGCCTTAGATGAATAGATAAGCCACGGGACGGCCAGAGGTAGTCGTTTAGTACTGTTAGCTGCCATTGGTGACCTATGGAGTTTGATACCCATCTTGGCGACAGAAACTGTTCTCAAGTCTCAGCGTTAAAAAAGTTTGGAAGGGGTCCAATATTTTTTTTTTTGTTTGCAAATATCTGGCTGTAATCTCCTTCGGGGAACCCTCTTGTTTGTCCATGAGACGGGGTTCTTGGCAGTTAATCAGGTTCACTGCACCTTTCCAAATCTCAACTACTTTGCTACACTTTTTGTATTTTCTAAAGCACTAAGGCCCGTAATATCAGTCAAAGTTTAAAACAAAAAAGCTAGTTTAAACCCTAACTGTCGATTAATTTTCATACAAAATGCGAGGTTTAATCTATGGTCTGAGTTTAAACTGTGATTGATATTACGGGCCTAACCCGTGCTAGTGAAGATTATAAAGATTTTTATAAGGTTAAAAAATGTTTGCAAGAGATTGCGGGATCAAGTCCTGTCCCGAGCGAATTTTTAATGTCATAAAAATCTTTATTATATTTTAATTTTGAAGGGTTACTTTTATCTTTTTAGTTTAGGGTAACGCTAGCTACCAATGATATGTATAGCTAACTTCCCGCCAACGGTATCAATACCAATCAACTTTTTTTAAATAAAATAGGTACCTACTCTAAGATAAAAGGTTGCCCCAAACAAGATCAATACTGGGGGATTCGGATTTTTAGGAACTTTAAATGTTTATGTGTCGAGTAAGTTTGCTATACATTATTGCAGTATTTTTTTAATACTTTTGTTAGCACTGCACATTTTTCTAATAAATCACGGCCTTTTTGCACACATGAAAAATTACAACCTAAATAAAATTACAAACAGGAAAGCAGTGGTGTACACGGCGAACTTATTTCAGCAGAAATTTCTTCCAGTCAACTATAAGGATTATAGCGAGACGCCGTAAATTGATCAACTACCGGAAATGTATACGTTAAATTAAAAAATAATTTCAACTGCCGTTTATGATTTTCCGATAGTTAGTAAACTACCTAGAAAATTGATCAACTTACGGTTCTTGTTATTTTCCGGTGACATATACACGACATAATTAAATAAATATATGCATATAGTACATATTAATAATACTTAGCATTTATGTCGTAGGAAGGTAATGCTCTTTTAGCTTAGCCTTGAAGGCGGCTATCGATGGACTATCCCTTCGGCAGACAATTCCACTGCCGAGCAGCACGCACAGTGAAGGAAGCTGAGTAGAACTCAGTGTTGGTAGTTGTCGGTTACAAAGATACATCCCTTTTAAGGAAGGTAGGACAGTTTGCAACCATTTCGGTTTGGAAACCTAAAAACGTTCGATAGTAGTTACGGTCGACCACAGTCACAGATACCCCATGGCCATGGCAGCTCTTGCTGCGCGCGGCATAAGGGCGTCAATCGATTAAAAAGGGGTATCTTAGCGTGTGGCCGACTGTACCTGCGGCTGCTCATAACGCGCGCCGTATAAGTGCGAGTATCGAACAATGGCGCGTCGTGCCGTCGTGTGTACGTACGTGGTGAACCCCGGCCATTAGATGCGACCTTGCTAGAACAGGGATATTTTTTAATAGCTTTATTTCTGAAACACGTCAACTTCTAAGGCCGTCTTGCACCACTTCTTAAATGCCACTTAAGTCGCCATTTAAATCGACTTGTATGAAGATTTTAGTTAATGCTGTTTAAACCACATTTAAGAAAGTGGTGCAAGACGGCCTAAATGTGATTTCCAACCACTTTGTTTCTACGGCTTTTCGAATAGCTCGGTACTTTTGATTTACAGAACGTTTCTTATTCACTTTTTGTTTTTCCTAAAGCACAACCCGTGCTAGGGAACATAATAAAGATTTTTATAACGTTTAAAAGTTTGCATTTGTTTGTACCATTTCGGCGCTGCGTGCGCTGCGTGCTTTCGTGCCCCACTACGCTGTGCCACAATAATAATATCCAGCCTCTCCTTCCGCGCCGTAAATTCAGCAAAAAAATAAGATAAAATTGGGCATTCACCAAAGTCGTAGAACAAAAATTGTTGGAAATTCCATTTATAAAAGCTATTTAAAATTACCCTGTATTTCAAACTCCACTCTGTCCGTTCCAAGGTTGTTGCCAAGGCATTACCCGCCTGGTCATTGCCGCTGTGGACTTGATTAATCTATGGCAAAATATTGATTTTAGTCAAGGTAACGGCAGGTAACCCGCGGCTTAGTTGACACGACTTTCCTGCAGACTAGGCCGACTAAGCTGATAAGATGGTAAAGGGCAAGCCTACTCCATCGACAGAGTGTTTCAGAAGGTCCTGTAAATTAACTGTTAACTCACCAATACAGGCAAATTTCACTATGGGACCAATTGCGAAAACTCGAAAAAAATATCAGCTGTTCCATACTTAAATTTGATACCTACTGCACCAAATGTATGGACCAGCTGATACTTTATTCGAGATTTCGCACTTGGCCCATAGAAAAAATGGCATGTATAGGTGAGTTAAGTTAAGCTACCCCTTTCAGTGTCACAGGACCTTTCCGAAACACCCTGTATAAATGTCTCAGGCACAGCAACATCCGAGTGGCCCACTGCACCTGTAAGAGTGAAGGTACACACGACAGGACGTGAGACAGTACACTTTTGTTGTAAACTCGCCCGTAACGTAACCGAGTAGAGTGCTAGCGTGTAAGGGTCGACGTGCTGTCGTGTGTACTACTGGACGTTTTATGTACCTATAAATCATCTCATAACTTAGATACCAAGGCCTTAGTTTTTTAAGGTACTTATTGAAATTACAGCACGATGGTAGAAGATGGTTAAGACCATGTTGAGGGAATATTTTGTCCACGAGTAGCGCTGACATAACCCATGGCAGTTCCTACCGCAAAAAGGTCAATCTTAGCGTGGGGCTGACTGTACAAGTCAAACTGTAGCTACATCTATCCCGCTGGTACTTTAAGATATCAAAATGGGAACCGGTAACCTTTTAAAGAAATAAAAACCGTTACGGGCGAGTATACACACGACAGCACGTCAAAGTCTGTGGAGTGTACACTTTTGATGCAAAGTCGCCCTTAACGTAACCGAATAGAGTGCTAGACTGCTAGCGTGTAAGGGTCGACTTGCTGTCGTGTGTACTAACAGGTTTGGTTTGTTAATCACGCTCCCTTTCAGAGTAGGTACCATTTGATAGATGTTATTTAATTTTTTTATTTATTTAAAAACTCACTTATGCTATCATTACAGGTTACCCTATTGCGACAGACAGCAACACACATACTTAACCTAATAAAATAACACTTTTATCAATAAATACATTCCATTTCCAGTGATAATTTCCCAGCAATCTCCCATCTGTTGAATCTGGATCAAAACGAACACAAATAGGGACCTAAAAATAGACTTCATATTTCTTCAGGGAAAAAAAGGTCATGGTTCTTCACACACGAGCAAACATTCCCTAATTAATATCGCATAAAAATATGTATGCTCTTTATCATTATGATAAAGTTGTTGTTGTAGGTAGATAAACAGAAACTGCTGGTTTGGCCGACCTTCCCCCGCCTCAAGGACGGGGTGAATGACCGGACGGCCAATGTGACTTCCATCGTAGGATATATAGTAGTACTAGACGTACAGAAGTTGCACTCCTGTGTACTTATTCTGTAAGAAAACACCGCACAGTTGCTAGTCCTCAAAACCGGTTTATTTGCGGGAAAATAATTGTAATCGAAATAAACAACATTTATTTTTTGCAAATAAATAGGTACGTATTTTGTCGAAAAAATATTTTTATTTATATTTTTCCTCAAATTAACCGATTTTGAGGACTAACAACTGTGCGGATTGTTTTCACAGAATAAACACACTGCTGTTCAAGAGAAACCTTAGCCCTTCGCATCTAGGACATAATACAGCGACCAGCATGTCCAGTGGGTCTCCACTCACCCAGATGAATGAAAAGACCGTACTTGACTTGGACGCTGTAGTGCCTGGGACATTGGGAGCGATGGTAGCCCAGTGTCGTGGTCAGGTCAGGTCAGGACGACCTGGTCGTTCCCAGTGGGCCATTTCATAAAACTGTCATTGAGTAACCGATTAGGCATTGAAAGGTTGTGGTTAGTAAACCTATAGGTTCGACGATAAATTGAGTAAATTTGGTCGGATCATCAGAAATTTTGATAGGCGGGTGAATGAAATTAAATTATTTTTTGAGTTCGAACATGAGCCAAATCGGTCAAGAGGTTGCCGAGATATGGGGCAAAAAGTTACACATCGCCAGTTCACAGTTCAGGGTGAACTATTGGTATAGTCTATGGGTGAAACGTGATCAAAACTACCTACGTAGCGTTTGAATCTGTGTTAAGGACCTTAGAAATAAATTTTAGGCTTGGCTTTGTGGTGGACCTCCACTGCAGCTTCTGGTTCGATTTTCTTCAATCCATAGCTACTTAAGAAACAAAGTGGTCCCAATCCCAATGTCAAATCAGTTTGTCTGATATTAAGGCGCGGTGCTTGGTGAATTAGCCCGCGCGCAAAGAAAAATGCACAAATTCGATTCCTGTATCAAATACACTAAACAAATCGAAAATGTTTACATATCAAACACTAGAATTAGGTGAGAGCTATCTAACACAGCCAGTTTCATGTCTACACTTTTGTTGTAAAGTCGCCTGTAACGTAACCAAGCAGAGTGCTAGCGTGTAAGCGTCCAAGTTCTGTCGTGTGAACTCGTGTGACGTATGTACAAATAAAATCATTAAAAAAAGTTCAAAAGAAATACTACAGTGTGCACTCGAATTCGATATCTGAACTTTTGTAAAACTGTACAATTTTCAGTGACAATTCGGTGTTCACTGCGTAGCCAATATTGCTAACCGGTTACACAATCTACATCTAATTGTCACAATGAAATGAATTAAAGTTTGATGAAATGGGGCCCTGATGTCCCACGCCAAGACGTTACGTGTGCATCCAATTTATATTTAGTCATTTACACACTTGCAGTCCAAATATTTATGGAGTGTGTCATTATTCTCCTTAAAATAAATTACTTAAATATGGATTAAGATAATTACGAAGTTTTTGGGTACCAATTACCTAAGACGATGATGGAATATAATTCTGACGGTAAAGTAAGTACTGCTCGATAAAGGTTGCCATTTGAAAAGATGGGTTGGATTCTTGGTATACCATAAAAACAAAATTGGGCTTCACTGTGGACGAAGTGCGAGACTTTATTGTAAAGTCCGTTCGCTATCATAATGTCACTTTGATATTTGCCACCTTGGCTCGCGGCGGCTTTTCACAAAAGAAAGTAAAGGAAGCCGACGCGGCGCAAACACGCCAGTGAATTTGGCTCGCCGCTCGTCATTCTATAAAGAACCGTCGTCGTATTGAGAGGTTGTGCTTGTGACTTTTGACTTAGTATTTTGTATTGAGTGTCGATTGCTGCGTGTAGATAAAATGTTTTTTCGTCCGTGGGAGGATAGCGAGGTGCCTCTAGACGAAACTTCGAATGCCCAAAAATTTTAAGACGAAGGTTTTGTACAACATGTTAGCAAACTCTACAGGGTGTACGCTAAGTCGATAGCGGAACTTTAAGTAGGCTGTCTACTGATCAATACAAACAACTTGTACTAGAATGGCGAAAAAAATGGAGTGAAAAAAATGTCAGTTGTTCCATACAAAAGGTCGACTCAATACTGCGCTAAATGTATGAAACAGCTGATATTTTTTTCACTCCATTTTTGTCGCCACCTAGTACAAGTTGTTTGTATTGATCAGTAGATAAACTACTTAAAGTTCCGCTATCGACTTAGAGTGCATCCTGTAGTTAATGTCCATCAGCATTGTGTTGAAATTAATTTGTCTGCGCCCATCACAGATACTTCAAAAATAGTTGGTATTAGAACCAAGATTGCCGTTGTGTGTACCGACACTATCTAAGCGAACGGACTTTACACCAGAAATTAATTTAATAGAATTTTCTTAACCTAAAAGTACAGACGGCGGTATTATCGCTAAAAGCGATCTCACACAGACAACCTTAGGATGGGCTGAAAAAGTAAAAAGAAATAGCGAAGGTAGTAGATGTACAGAGATGTTGAGAGCCTCGAGTGGAACAATGCTATGAATGATATCGTCCGGATGTCGCTAACTTCGTATTGATCTACAGGGAGGGTCTGATATTGGCGCCATTGGAAAAATGACAGAGTGTAGTAAAATAAGGCTTCTTTGAAAATTATCAGTAGGATCTGTAGGAGTCCTAAGCCAGCCAAACCTTTCAGTAACATCCAGCTAGGGGAGCACAACGACACGATAAAAGGTTTATCCCGTTATCTGCTAGCGCCATCTTGCTTTATATCACCGCGTAAAGCGAGATGCCGCTACCCGATAGTGGGATAAAACGTTTATCTTGATGTTGTGCTTCCTTATCAGAAGGTATTGTCTCCTGGCTGGGCACCAGCCTTCTTATAAAGAGAGATTTATTGTGCGTTGGCGTTATCATAACCTACTTGTGACTAACTCTAGCTAGTGGTTACGCATGGCTGCATATTGCACAGCACAGCTTACCCTGTTCAGTTGTTTTCGTGATCAACGGATAAACAACGCGACCGATATAGTTTCGCTTGCATAATGATGTTGCCTACCTACTTCTGTGTTTATTGTTCCAATGCTCAGTTCCAATGTTGCTGCCGATTAAAGCTAGGGGTGTCTCAGTAAGAGCGCAGTTTTAATACCCCTTTGGGCGGCCTAAAAACTCGTCAGAATGGATATTAGGGGTGGCCACTACCTCATACGATTAGTACCTCTTCTGACTACTGAGACACCCTATAGTATTATGACTTATTTGTTTTTTGGGGACTCGAGTTTGCTACTAATCATGATAAGTGCCTAACCTGTTGCTTAACCATTGTTCATTGACATTGTGACTTTCAAAGTTACGTACGCACGACAGCACGTCGACCTTTACACGCTAGCATTCTACTCGGTTACGTTACGGGCGAATTTATAACAAAAGTGTACAGTCTGACGTGCTGTCTTGTGTACATTTGTGAATTTGTGTAGGAAAATTTGTGAATTTGTTTAGGAAAATAACGTGAGGAAACCCCCGGCCTAGTTGGCTCCTCATACATGTTAATTTTTAAAATAGCTTTATTCCTGAAACACGTCAATTTCAATTTCACGTCAAAGCTGACAGGATAATGTACGTGCTGGGCAAGCCCACTCCATCTAAACTAGTGGTTCGCCCCGAACTGTGAACTCACGACCCTATTTCTCGGCAACCCCTCGACCGATTTGGCTCATGTTTAAGAGGAAACGCGGGTAGCCGCTGCTCTATACCAAAAGGGAGACCTGTTTCCTCCCTGGATAATTATTTTAGAAAAAATATGTTTACGCCATTCAATTTATATGTACCTCTGCCATATCCCTATGTTTTCCTTTTTTAATTATTTTAATAAAATTTATTTAATTTAAAATTTATTTGTATTTTTTTGTATGGAGCAGCGGCTACCCGCGTTTCGTCTTAAACATAAAAAATCTTACGCCCGTCCGAAGTTCGGCTGTACGCTATAGCGCGACGGAATTTCGGCATAATGTGTCGTCAGTTTCAGTGGTAATCACGCCGAACTTCGGTTGCGGAATTTCGGCATCACTATGCTCACTATCTCTAACTAATCACACTTGGTTAGACACTAATATTAGACCTGTCATCGGGTAGCTGGTAGCTTACTCCGTTTCCGGAGTAAACGACGCGCAAGCGCCACATTCGCAACTCCATTTGATCCTATTACGTGATCATGTTTTTTTCTCCGCTGTCCATTAGTTTTTCCAGCGGCGAGCCAAGGTCGCTCGTAGTCCGCAGTGTGGTTACATAAGACCCTTGCATAAACCGCTGTCGTTACGTAACCAACGCGCGGGCCGGTAACCGGGCCAAGTTCACTATAACAGTAACTGCACTCCACGTTTACGCGGCACGGTGCGGTGATGGCACAGCGGAACGCAGAGTTGCCAGGGAAACATTTTTCATCTCCCAGGCTCGGAAAGCATGCTGTTACTAGTAACATACGATCATCGAATTTTTGCGCGCTTCGAAATGTGAACGCTACGCCATAGGAGGCAATAGGTACAGGTAAGTGAAATGAGTTTCCTTCTTCTTTGCTTTGACAAATGAGTCAAAGGAGTTCTTTTTTTCTGACTAGTTAGTGGTGTTATTTATTTCTAAACACCATCTAATAGGGCGTCGCGTCGCATTCTGAACCCAGTTGGCGGCTTCAATGGACAATACATAATTTATTTTTGATAGAATTTTTTGTTTTTTCAGGAAATGAATAGTAATAAAGAGACCCGTATTTTTTCTTTTGTTGAATTTCTTTGGAAATACTAGTATTTTTTAAAGTTGTTATATTTGGACCGGAAGTGACGTAAAAACATGACATTTGCCACTTAAACCTGTAAAAAAGTGTCACTTATCTTACTTGTTTCCCACCTGCCAAGCCTCTTTCTTATTTTTGACATTTTACTTTTTTTGTCTAGCAAAGGCTGAGAGCAAAGGCGTAGCACGCTATAGAGCCGCTGTGCCGGCTTTTTTATTTTGCAAATTTCCAATTTTCTCTGAAATAACACTGCAGAAAAATCTTCGAGTATTTTTGTTGTACCTACCTATTCCTTGAAGCTCAATCTCGAAACAGTTTTTTTTTTATTTCAGCTTTAAATTATTATTAAATTAATACATACATACATACATACGAACATACAAAAATATAAACAAACATATACTAAAAACATAACCGTCCTTCTGGGTCAGTCGGGTAAAAACATAACCCTTCTTCTGGGTCAATCTGGTAAAAACATAACTCTTCTTCTGGGTCAGTCGGGTAAAATCATATAAAAACATACCCCATGAAGAAATATTGGATATGGCTTCCTGAGAAGGTATGTTAAGAACTAGATACTGAATACATTTCTACAAAAAACAGTTTTGAAAAGTCCGACTTTGAAACCTCATTATCTCGGAAACCGTTGATTTCCCAGGCATAGTTTCTTGTGCCAAAATGTTCCTTATGTTGAGGACAATACGTGGTTTCCCGCTTTGTTTGCGGTTTTTTAACACCCTGTATATGCAATACATTTTGGTAGAACATAATTTTCACGAAACGATCAGCTACTACGATGTCTAACTAAATGATCAGACTTATGATCAGTACAAATAATACCCAAACATGTCATTGTTACTGTAAGAGCCCAGTAACTGTAACATCAATAGCGAAAACCGCAAAAAAATACAGTAATATAGCAGATATATTTTAAGTTATTGAACGAGCGAGCGAAGCGAGCGAAGTTCTCCGAGTCTACTGGAACAATCCGGCGTTTGTATGTTTGTATGTATGTATATATGTGTGTTTGTATGTATGTTTGTATGTATGTTCGTTCGACGATAACTTGAGTAATTTTTTTCGGATCATCATGAAAGGTAGGCAGCTAAATTAAATTAAAATAATTTTCATCTCCCATGCTCAGAAAGTACGCTGTTACTTTAAACATGCGATCGTAGAAGATCCTTTTTTAAACCGCTTTGTATTTTTGTGCGCTTCGCAATTTGAACTCGACGCCCTAATAAAAAAAATATAAGGAACTCCTTCAACTTGTAGCATTGCCTAGCAACGGGTTGTTGATTTTATGACACTTCAAGAAGACACGATTTGTAATCAACAACCCGTTGCTAGGCAACGCCACATACTCCTTTGTGAAGAAGCAAAAAAGAAGGAAACTCGTTTCACTAACCTTTATGGTAGGTACCTACCTACCTATGTCTATTGTTTGTCACGCTTGGCTAACAAAATCATTTCCTCGCTTCTGTGAGATGAAAAGTTTTGTGTTTCGCACGAATGCAATATAATTTGCGTCTCGAGCTTCTGAATGCCTCGCTAGGCTCAGGTTTCTTTTTTTGAACCACTCGCTACGCTCGTGGCTCAATTTTAGAAATCTTCGCTAGCTCGGTATTCAATACAAGCACTCGCCGCAAACAATAATTTTGCATTCTTGCATAACAAATAACTATTTTAAGTTCGAACATGAGCCAAATTGGTTGAGGGGTTGCCGAGATATGGGGTTGTAAAGTTTATATGCAATGCGCGCGCGCCTGCGCAATTGGGGTTAGCAAAAAGTTACACACTCGCGAGTTCATAGTTCGGGGCGAACCACTGGTTATTATTGAATGAAATTCTCTTTTAGAGTCGATCCCAAGCTTTTTACAAAAGCCATGCTACTCGTAAGTACCATAATACTCGAATATTTCCTAATAATACGTGGATATTGTGACCGCAACTATTTGCGGACAGACAGAACTACCATACCACTTCAAACTCTGCATACCGTACGTAACCTATAGAAAACTTCTGTAAGTTATCTGCCCAGTCCGTCTTTTGTATTCAACACGTGGCGTGGCCACATATTTTTGACCTTCGCGTCTACAACTTTGACTATCATCCGACATTACATAACATTTAATTTACATTCTGCCCACTCGCTTGAAAACACCTTTGTCGAACTAACACTAACTACCTAAAGCAGAAGGTTTGGTCTTGCTTCGTCTGAACTTGACCCCGCGTTGACCGACGCATTTAAGAAAACTGCGTTGCTGCGAGAATAAAACGGGAATATACTTACTATTATTTAAGGCTGGGCCTTAATTTTTACTCGTTTTCAAAACCAGTATTCTGAGTAAACCAATTATTTGAATAATATGTAATAAAATAATTCTTCATCCATTCTCAGTTTCGCTGGACGCATAGCGTCCAGTTTCGCTGGTGCGATAGATTTTTATATCGGGACAAGTGCCCTTTTCTCCCGTTTACTTCTAAAGTACATGGACATTATCTCCAAAATTTTTATAACTAAGAAACAAGGTTTTTGCGAAAATCGCCTTGCATTGCAAGTAATGTAGGGTTTTAATAATTATACTCGTATTTCGCGGTCGGTGTCGGGTGAAATTTCTGTTGCATTTATTTCATTTGATAAATATGCGATGCGAGTTGAGTAATTTGTTTAATACCTTGTTGTAAGCAAAGCAATCCCTTTGTTATTCGAATCAGACTCTTAATTCGAACTTTATAAGAATCAATAATAATAATTTAACTTCGAGCAAATGTGATTCAATCAAGTGTCTCGTCGATTTTTACGATCATATCATGCAATAAAAATAGATTAATATATTATTTTGCATTATGTTATGGAAATAAAATAACGCAAGTTTTAATAGTCATTAAATCATAATCCGACTCCAGGGTCCTACTCTCAAAATTAAATGATTCGAGACACGATGCAATGTCACAAAGACATGGGTAGCCGATCTGGGGGCACGGCAGTGCCCCCGCCAGGTCGAGCGCGAAGCAAACACTGCCGTACCATCCTTTACTGGAACCATTTCGCCGCATTTTCAGGCCCCTATTTGAGAACCTCTGGATAAGACCAGAACGCAGAAATTTATGTCATCCAGTAAGCTATAATCACAAACTTAAAATCTAAAATTTCAAGGCTGTTGGTCATTTAGTTCCGAAGTTAAGCGAAAGCAAAGTTTCTCATTTATTAGACTCACTCACTCACTCACTTACTCACTCATGATCATAAGAATAGAACTAGTACTTCCCATAAACTCAGAGAGCTGAAATTTGGTACAGAGTTAGGGTTTAATGGCCACATAAAGGGAAAACTATAAAAACTAGGATAATCGAAGATCTGGAGTACCTGGTGACCCTGATTAGGAAACACAAGAGCCCAACCAAGCAACAACAACAAGCGGTTCTGACGTCAGATTGGTGCAATGGTGTCATGGAGCACCTGGTTTTGTACCCTTCAATGGCAAAGTCACACAACATTAAGTATAATAATAAAGAAATCGCAGTAAGGAACCTTAGACTTTGCACGACTTTGCCTAGATTTCATTACTTTTTAGAGATAAACAAGCAGCTCCATCGAGACTTGGCAATTTTTTTACATAATGTTTTTGGTGGGATGTTATTGACATAAATCGCTTCAATTTGAAATGTAACCTATCGAAATGTGACTCATTGACTCATAGTTATCACAGGCGCAGGCTTCTATGACTAATATTTCGATATCTAATTGGTCGACGGAAATCTCTAGGACTTGATGGAAATATTCAAATTAAAGTACCAGACGTTTTGTATTGTGTATGTATTTAATTTATTAAAAGGAAAATAAAACCATCACTCAAGGTTGGCCATAAAATGGGTCTTTTGGGGTTTATTTTTAACCGACTTCAACACTCAATTCGACCCGTATGCACAACTTTTTTCTATGTGAACCGATTTTGATGATTATTTTCTTGTTTGAAAAGGTATACTTCCCATGTGGCCCCATAAAAAATGGTGAAGATTTGATGAAGAACTTCGGAGATGGAGAACGGAACTCCTCAACGGGCAGCAGCAGATCACTCGGAATCAGTGTACCTCTTTTGGAATCTTTCCACCATGAAGTCGGTTTTTTTTACATTGTTTATTTTGTATTATTGATCTGTTGATTAGCATTTATTAAGAGAGTCGTTACATCTTGTGATGCTTTTCGCGCGTATGTATGTATAAAAAAGTATATTTATGACCACGCAGGGGCTAAACGGTTTAACTTTAGTATTTTGATTATCTTTGACACTGACTGACACACCGGGGTATGCATGCATGAATTCACGACGTCATAAAAAAAATCAATGCGGCGTAAGCTGGTTGCCGCACAAACCTTCACAATATGGGTATTAAATAAAAGTGAAGTGGGAGAAAAATATTATCAGACTAAGACAAAAAAATATTTGAATAAATAAATATATGTACGGTGGCGCATTGATATGGGTCAGGGGGGATTTCCAAACAATGAGAGATAGCAAAATATGCTCTAAGGAACTGTGTCACCGATTTTGAAGAAAGAAAAACAATAGTTTAAAAAAACCCATACAGAACCCGGTCATTTCCGAAAAAAGTGACCCATCTCATTGCCCTGTATATTCCAAAAAAGTTGGTACTGAAAATGCCTAGAAAATGGTTCTAAACATTCAGACCAAGCAGAATGAAACCGGCGATGACCTGTTTATACATTTTGAACCGACTTCAACTAATCAAGGTTCTCAATTCGACGCGAATGTTTTTTTGCAGTCATTGCAGTTTTTTCTCGGTTTTTCTTCAAAAGACCGATGACAATTATTGATTGGGTCGCGTTTTCCTACCGACGCATTCGAGATAAACAGCAACGGTCGAGTGTTTACATAACTCGCTCGCTTGACTCACCGGTTTACATAACCGGCTCGTACAAAGGTTAGCAGCCTTCACGCCGCCTTCAAACCGTCCACATGTACGGCGGTGAGCTAGGAATGAACGCGTAAGCGTTCGCGATAGTTGCGCGATATACCGTATCTGTCTGAGTTTGTACCAAATCGAAACAATGTAATATAGTGTAGTGTAATTATAGCAAAAGTGTGTTGGGTCTGCGAGGTGGGCCGATTTCCATAAAAATATTGTTATGTATAATTTGTATTGTACTTATGTAAGTACAACATTTGGAAATATTCATTTGTATGGTTACGACACATTTAAAAAATATATTTTATTTGAAATGTTGATCGAGCTCGAGCGAGTTATGAAACAGAGTCTTTTCAGTCAGTACAGTCAGCCACACGCTAGGATATCCCTTTTTGTTCCATTGGCGGGCGTTGGCGCCCTTATGCCGCGCGCGGTAAGAGCTGCCATGGGGCATCCTAGACTGGTCGACCGTACATGGTAGTAAAGGTATGGTATGGTAGTAAAGGTTAGATTACAATACTACAATACTACTACATAAATACATCTTAAGCAAACACTAAAAAAATACCCGAGATTGCAGGCTCTATAGGCGAAGCAAATTAAACTCAAAAAAAGAGTTTTGAAGAATTAATTTCCAGAAAGCTGGATATCATTTTAATACCTTCATTTGGTCGTAAATGCGTGTAATCCGAGTTTGCACCGTCCCAGGAGGTGAGCTTAACTTTTGGGGGCCAAAAAACCGCGAAAGGGTATAGCAGGCTAAGGGAACAAGATTGGCCCACGAAAGCGATCTGGCTGATTTTTATGGTGGTGCACCGGTTTAAGCCAAGGTTACTGTGTGCCAAAAATTAGCCGTCGATCTTCTTTTGTTTGGTGGTGCATGGTGCGTCATGTCAAAAAAAAAACATTTGCAATACAACTATGTTTTTCTGACTGAAGTTTAATAGTAGGGCCCTCCGTAAAAATATGCATTTAATAGTTTATTTTATCCTCATTCATCGTGATTTTATTTGGTTATTCTAGCTTGCGTGGATTACCTAAAATATTAATTAATGTTAGGTTTTATTATTATTACTCGGTTTTGTTCATAAAATATATATTTTTAATCAACTGTCGATTATTAAAAGTAGTTTTTGGTTTCCGTAACGCTGGCCACATCGATTCGAATACGCAAACTAAGTGACAGCTGCGCTATAAATAGTCGGACGCATCGTCAGTTGAGTCATTCGGTTGCGGCCGTTCGCTTGGAACGGACGTGTCTATGCCGGTTTTCTAAATTGAAGTCAGTGCTACCTAGTGAATATTCTGCCCATATTGTGTTGAAATAAATATATTTGTTGTATCTGGATTACTGTATCTGAATTATTTTGGAGGAATAAATATCTACACCCAAGTCACGTAAGTTGTTTGAGTTTATTATATTTCAGAAGTGGCTCACCCACTTGTCATGAGGCTTTTTTTTGCTCAAGTAAAAATCTATTATTTCAAGTAAATATGTTTTTGCATGAAAATTATACGAAAATAGGTTTGTTTTAGCCATTTCCTTTCAATTAATCAAGCCATTCTATTGTTATCGAGTGGTTATTAGTGAGGTTATTTTTGTCCTATTTAATTGTATTCTGTGTTTTGGCAATTTAATAAACCTTTTATTTATCTAAACATGAAACATGAAGGAATCTCCATTTTCATCATTAACATTCGTTTTTATTTTCATTCTTATGTCAATCCATCATCCTTGGGAGAACATACTGAAGACCGGCTACGGCGCGTTGCCATTCCTGACTACCCTGGCTGGCCGAGTGAGGCTGAGGCTGGTTGAACTACAAGGCTCGCGGGCGTCAAGGTGGGCGAAGTTCGCTGCCGACGCCGTGCACGTGCGCCGTGACGCAGTGTTACTTTAGAAAAGGTGAGATGTTGCAGTTCCAATTTTATGATGATGATAGAATGCTAATGAAAGAGCAAAAATCCTTAAGATGATTCAAATAAAAGTTATAGGTTATATTGTTGCAAATGTGAGTGTATGCGCAGTATGCTAGAGGACTTTCGTGAGTAATATTGTTGACGTTGTGGCTCGGAAAAGTTGAGCGTGGCTCGTGTTAAACCGCCAAGTCTTCGGCTGCCTTGCATTTTTACTTGCTGGATATGGCCAAAATATTATGTAACCTCCTCCGTTTTATGGTTTTTAGGAGCGCTAGGCCTTTGTTTATTTTTCCGACACCGTCATTTACTTATCTATCCATCCATGATATTTTTGCGTTTTTACCATTTGTAACACCTTGTGGTGGTATCCACATTTGGAGCGTCTGACCATTTACAAAGGGTCTCTGTTATGATTTGGGGTCTGTCCAATGGGAGATGGTGCCCGGAGTGAAGGAAAATTGAGCGATCGTTAAATCCCATCTTTCCTAGATTGCTGCTGGCTGTTGAAAACATTGGCGAGTGCGCGCGCACATTTCATGTGTGTGTTGCGGCTCAATATCTCGGCGATCCTATGGCCGATTTGGCTCACGTCCGAACTTGAAAATCTGTTGGTTTTGTTCACTCAACTGCCAGGTTTCGTGACGCTCTCTGACCATTGATGCTCTGGTTGTCGTCAAGCTAACGTTCATACATGCAGGCATCTGATTGTTCGGGTGAGAGCCTCGCTCGCTCGTTCGCTGGTTCCTGTAAGACGTAGCGTCGCAAAACGTAGGTGACCTTAAGTGCAGTGATCTCTTTGTGTATTCCCTCCTCATCCTTGTTGCATGGGGACGTAATATTCCTCTTATCGACTTGCCTGCGTACCCACCTGCTCGGGTTGCCTGATATCTTAGGTTTGATTGAGATTCATAAGAATAAATCGGTCAACACTCTTTGAACTGACTGCGTACACTAGTTATGAAAAGTTAACTCAGAGCCGTTGCAGATGGTTCTTTGGTTAATTTTGATATCTCTATAGTAATGGTCATTTCCAATAGCCATTGATGATGATGATGATGTCCGGCAACTGCTGCTGATCTGATGGACTTCGCTGGTATGGCCGAGTGTGATTAATGTAGCCTTTTTTTGCGGTGGATGTTCGTCCGCAAATGTCACATGTCAGTACTCCATTCTGGTAGTTATATTTGATAGGTATTTTCGAAAGCCATTAAACACATTTACAAAGGACTTAGACATAGACGTTGTACCAACAGAGTCAATGTAGAAACAGTTGGACCATTCCGGAACCCATTTTCCCATTACGGTACAGCTACTGTTTTGTGAGCGGCGTGCGGCGGCTTGTCACTGGGGACTGGATAGAAATGATGGTGGTATTGTACGACTAGTTCACAGACAAGATCGGTTTAGCCCGGTTGATCATGGTTAAGTGTACCTTCTTCTTCTTTGATCCATTTACTCCTCTGTGGAGTCTGGGGCTGAAACGAGGGCTTTCCATTCATCTCTGTTCATGGCTAGGGAGGGTAGCTCTGGACAAGTTGCTTCCTTCTCTTTCGTCTCAGAGAGAACGGATCTCTTCCACGTCTGAAACGGTCTTCCGGGTCATCATAAGCCTCCGGCGGGTTTCCATTCGAGACACGGGATGTGGTGTTCGGATCTTGGCAGGTACCTATGTCCCAACCAACGCCACTTGCGTTCCCTGATGTCTTGAGTTACGGGGTTTTGTTTCGTGATCTGCCACAGTTCGGCATTTGAGATGGTGTTGGGCCAGTGTCTTCGTAGGATGCTTCTCAGACAGTTGTTGACTAAAACTTGGACCTACCTAGTAGTTTTTATAGGTACTACAAGGATAGAAAACAAAATTAAAACACTTCTAACTAAGCCTATGATGATGATGTTTTCAAATTCGTGTAGTGTACCACCATGTAGGTAGGTTATTATTCTGATGTTGTTGTGTGAAACGATTTTGTGGATCAATTCAGATACCACTAGTGTTTGCTGTATGGTTGGTTGGTTATAGCTGTAAAGGGTATGTATGTGACTAATAAATTGTTCATGTGGTTTTCAATCCACATGAAAGGTGGTAGATAACGCTGTGTACGCTGTGTATTATATTCTACACCTCATCGTAGAGGGCTCTGTGGGCGCTGGTGTTTTCTGCGCTTCATAGAAAGTGGTAAATAGTCCTCTGTGATTTCTGAAGTGCTGTGCGTTCTGTTGTGATTTCCACCTCTAATAAAAGATGGCTGAGAGTGATATGTGACTCTCAACTCCTCATGGTAAAGGCTTATCTGTTAACTCATCCCAGTTTCAAAAACTTTCTGTTGCTTATTTTGGGATATTAAAAGAAGAGATATTAAAATAACACCTACCCTTTGACTAGAGAAAAGGCGTCAATCTATGAAGTTCTGAGTGCTAAAATTAAAATGAGAACACCAAATAGAAGTGATAAACTAAACTCTATTTAAAAGTTTGAGTTTACTAAATAATGATTACTGTTTGCGTGGCCGCTCAGTGAAGTGGTCTACGGCAGGTCTTGGTCTTGGCTGAGTGAGACTCTATGAAGCATTATGCAATCCTTGGTTTGAGTTTGAGATACTTTTATTTTTCAAGCGGAGCAACTTAGTGAATTTGAATTAAGGTCCCTGTAAAATTAACGGTCCGCTTTTATTTTCGGAAAGTGAAACCGAGTCGATGTAGGTTCGATGTAGGTTCGATGCAGAGTCGATGCAGAATAAATGCAGAATCTATCCAGAGTCTAGTAGAGTAAGTGTAGAGTCCATGTAGTAGAGTTAAGGTAGAGTCAGAGTGAACGTAAAATAAATGCGCAAGAAAAGAAAAGAACTTATGTGTGTTCTTTGTCGCAATCGTCATCCCGATAAGTTTATTGTCTTCAAAATGAAAATTGTGGTTCATTCAGAGTGCATGCATAATAAGGGTCAAAATTGTTGTTGCCTGGAAATAGAATTGTTGATAAATACAGGTACCTAGGTTTAAAGGTGGAGAAAAACATGTCCTGGCAGACCCATATAAATGTGGTATGTGATAAACTTAGGGCGGTACTAAGCAATTTTTCCACTTAAAAAGAAAAAAAAGTGTTGTAAATAAGGCAACCTTGTATGCCGTGTATTGGGCACTTGTAGATTCAATCATATCTTATGGTCTGATTTGTTACAGTAGCACTTTTACATCGTATCTGAATAAGATAAAACATTACAAATAAGAATTATGAAAACCCTAAAGTTATTCAAAATATGTAAACTTTTACCAGTACACTCTACATTTAAGTTATCAATACTTTTAGAAAACAATAATATTGTATCATAAAAAAAAAACCTAAGAAATGTAAAATAGCAACTAGAAATGTGAGTAACAAAAAGTTGACTGTAACATCGAAAAATAATTACAATGTAAAAAGAACAAGGCAGTACCTAGTACCTACTATATTGAATGAAATGCCAGTGAAGCTAAGATCCGAAGAAAAAGTTACTTATGGACCAGTTTGTCAAAAGTATAGAAGCGTGTTCCTAATACTGTATGATTTATGTAAATTTTCTATACCTACTGTAAACCTAATTTAATCTAAAATAAAACTTATAAGAGCTACTCTGCCAACAAACTATTTTATAGTTTGGCAGAAAATGTATGTTGTATACCTGTAAGCTAATATGAATAAACATTTTTATTATTATTTTTATTATCTGATTCACAGCAAGAACGGTGCGCTTGAAGTATCGCAACCGTGGGATTTTTCTTGTGAATCGTGCGCTTGAAGTATCGCACATTCACAAGGAAAGTATATGTATGTTTCTTTTTCTAACGGTGCGCTTGAAGTATCGCAACCGTAGGATTCAGCGGTGCGCTTGAAGTATCGTATCCGTCTGACAATAAGATGCGAAAAGTATCGCAACCAGAGATGGGCGGTGGGTATATACCCAATCTACCCATTTGGGTATTTACCGGGTACATTGGGTATATACCCGGTAAATACCCGTATGCACCCATTTGCTGGGTATATACAATTTGTGACTTAAAATTAACAACAAAGTATGCCAATCAGTTCTACACCATGTTCCCTACACAAAGTACGTCTTAGTAATTTTTCGTTGAATGCATATTTACAAAGTTGTGCATGTTTTTGTGATTTCTTTGTATGAAAACGATTATTCATAAGGACATTTGTCTTATATTTTTATAGAATTAACAACCGGTATGTTTAAAAAGTACTTTGTCATACTTTGTGTGACTAATATAATAGTTTTTAGTATGAATTTAACAATAATTATTATTGATTAGGAACCAAGTGTCAAAAATTTATATTTATATTGAAACGGTGGATGTGTTCTGTGTGGACAATACACTGATAAAGTCAGGTCATTTCGGTCTAATTAAAATGCGAAGACGGGTTAAGTGTTGCAAATAACAAAAAATTATAATCATAAAGTATGGTTTTATGTTTGTTCTTCCCGAACAAAGAATAACTAAAACTTATTATATTCGTTTATTTTATTTATTTTATTTTGCAAATGGCATTGTGCTCGAAATGCTATACGGTGAAATGTAAGCCGTCCAGCCACCTCATTACGTCCGAGTCGGCCTCATCTACACCGCCGCCTTGGATGGCGAACAGCGGGTAGTCGTAGTTGATGTGGAACATCGTCTGAACCCGCCCGCACACGCAACTCGGGTCCGACCCACAGTTACATTTTGTGTATTTAGCTCCGCACACCTTTCCCGTAAGACCCGGAATCTATTTATTCGAGTCCAGTGCTTTCTGGGAAGATGGAAACCTGGCACACGGATATCTGGCTCGGACTCGAGATGCTTGTTAGGCAGGTCCACAGATGTCCACCGATCCCGCCATTTCTCCATCAGCGTTCTGTCGTCCTGCAAGAGTTCATGGGCCTGCATGGTATGGCAAGATGGTTGCAATTCTCTGATGCAATCCCGGTTCGGTCAAAATCCCATCAAAATTGAGGGTGACTTTGACCAAGTGCTTGTATTAACTTCTAACATCGAAGCAGGATTACAAAAGAAAACAGTGGCGGTATTCGTGGATCTCAGCTCAGCATTTGAAACTCTCTGGAACATGTCTAGAAACAGGGACAGTCAGGGACTACCTACCCTACGAGCTCGTAATTTTATTTTAAATGCAATGCACCTATCGTCTTTACGACGCCCTCCTTTCAAACGCCTAACTCTCAACGTCTACGTCAGTTACATACCAAAAGTCTCCGGGTGATCATTTATGTAGGCGACGACATTGCCATCACAGCACAAGCTTCGACACTGGACAAAGCGACAAAACTGGTTCAGGAATTCGTTGCAAAGTTTGAGCGCTATTTCATCGACTGGGGACTTAAACCTAACCCATGTAAAACTGTGAGCTGCTCCTTTTACCTCAACAATAGGCAAGCTAGTAAGATGTTAAACGCAGTTCCTGCAATGAAGCACGACCCTAACCCAGGCTATCTTGGTGTAACTCTAGACAGAACTTCCACTTTTAAAGCCCCTCTCAAGAAAGTAAAGAAAATGGTATCAAACAGCTGCAACCTGATACGGAAAATGGCAGCGATAACATGGTGCTGCAAAGCGGATACACTGCGCATATCAACACTAGCCCTTGTCCATAGTGCGGCCCGAGCCAGTGTAGGCCGGCCATCATACTGACCTGGTTGACGTTGAACTGAACAGCGCCATTAGGAACATATCTGGAACCGTCAGACCCACAAACACCAATTGGCTTCCCGTCATTTCCTACATAGTCCCGTCACGTCTGTGAACATAATTAATGATCAGAATGGAGTATGATAAGATCAACAATATGCCGCACCTGCCACTAGTACCTTATCTTCAGGCAACTCGCAGTGATCTTCGCCTACCATCAGAGAGATCTTTTGCCATGCCATGCAGGCCCACGAACTCTTGCAGGACGACAGAACGCTGATGGAGAAATGGCGGGATCAGTGGACATCTGTGGACCTGCCTAACAAGCTTCTCGAGTCCGAGCCAGATATCCGTGTGCCAGGTTTCCATCTTCCCAGAAAGCATTGGACTCAAATAAATAGATTCCGGGTCTTACGGGGAAGGTGTGCGGAGCTAAATACACAAAATGTAACTGTGGGTCGGACCCGAGTTGCGTGTGCGGGCGGGTTCAGACGATGTCCCACATCAACTACGACTACCTACCCGCTGTTCGCCATTCAAGGCGGCGGTGTCGATGAGGCTGACTCGGACGTAATGAGGTGGCTGGACGACTTACATTTCACTGTATAGCATTTTAAGCACAATGCCATTTCCAAAATAAAATAAATAAAATAAACGAATGTAATGTTATTCTTTGTTCGGGAAGAACAAACATAAACCATACTTTATGATTATAATTTTTTGTTATTTGCAACACTTTACCCGTCTTCGCATTTTAATTAGACCGAAATGACCTGACTTCATCAGTGTATTGTTTACCGTTTCAATGTAAATATCAATTTTTGACACTTGGTTCCTAATCAATAATAATTATTGTTAAATTCATATTAAAAACTATTTTATTAGTCATACAAAGTATGACAAAGTACTTTTTAAACATACCGGTTGTTAATTCTATAAAAATATAAGACAAATGTCCTTATGAATATTCGTTTTCATACAAAGAAATCACAAAAACATGCATAACTTTGTAAATATGCGTTCAACGAAAAATTACTAAGACGTATTTTGCGTAGGGAATATGGTTTAGAACTGATTGGCATACTTTGTTTTTCATTTTAATAATTTTCATTATACTTGAAATCACAAATTGAATGTACCCAGCAAATGGGTGCATACGGGTATTTACCGGGTACATATCGGGTAAATACCCACAGGTGGGTATATACCCGGGTACGTGCCCATCTCTGATCGCAACTGTAGGATTGGGCGGTGCGCTTGAAGTATCGTATCCGCCTGATCACAAAATGTGAACGGTGCGCTTGAAGTATCGCAACCGTAGGAACCAGCGGTGCGCTTGAAGTATCGTATCCGTCTGGATCATTAGATGTGAACGGTACCCAACCGTAGGTAATTACAATAGGTAATGTAAAAACTTTTTCTTTTAATGGCATACGTGCACACTTTGTTAATGAGTAATATACCTAGCATAGCAACCAATTTAATATTGTCAGTTTAGGCTAGTTAGTTTAGGCTTATTTCTAAGATTCTCCACTGTTTAAAATTATAAGTAAGCAAAAACCTACTTATTTTAAAATGTTTTCTCTTATGTTAACCTATTTTATATTACTCTAAACAGCCGTTCGCTGCTATAGATGCACCTACAAGATCTGTCTAGTTTCTTAAGTTTTTGCACTAGGTAGATATCTCATGTTTTGTCTATTCTTACTGCTTACATAATGAAATCCGTGATTGGCTCCATTAATAGTTTACATAAGAAGCATTGTAAGAACTGTATTGCTGTGGATTTTTGTTATTAAATAAAAAAAAAAAATACTTACGAAGGACTCAATTGGCCGTGTGTTAGGTTCGTGTTTTTCTGGCTCGTGCATGAGGACATGCACGGTGTCAGGATGGACGAGTGTTAGGTTTTATTATTATTACTCGGTTTTGTTCATAAAATATATATTTTTAATCAACTGTCGATTATTAAAAGTAGTTTTTGGTTTCCGTAACGCTGGCCACATCGATTCGAATACGCAAACTAAGTGACAGCTGCGCTATAAATAGTCGGACGCATCGTCAGTTGAGTCATTCGGTTGCGGCCGTTCGCTTGGAACGGACGTGTCTATGCCGGTTTTCTAAATTGAAGTCAGTGCTACCTAGTGAATATTCTGCCCATATTGTGTTGAAATAAATATATTTGTTGTATCTGGATTACTGTATCTGAATTATTTTGGAGGAATAAATATCTACACCCAAGTCACGTAAGTTGTTTGAGTTTATTATATTAACAAAATACCTTGATGATTTGGTATTATGTCAAATATCTCTAAAACAAAAGAAGATCAAGGGCTGATTTTTGGCACACAGTAACCTTGGCTTAAACCGGTGCACCACCATAAAAATCTGCCAGATCGCTTTCGTGGGCCAATCTTGTTCCCTTAGCCTGCTATAGCCTTTCGCGGTTTTTTGGCCCCCAAAAGTTGAGCTAACCTCCTGGGACGGTGCAAACTCGGATTACACGCATTTAGGACCAAATGAAGGTATTAAAATAATATCCAGCTTTCTGGAAATTAATTCCTGGACTTTTTTTTATTTGACTGACCTACTAGTGGTAGTAGAACTTTAATTTTAACTATCAAAATATTTTTCCAAAGTTAGTATTTTTTATACCCATCGTTATGAGTGCGGAGGATTTAATAGTTATTTGTTATGCAAGAATGCAAAATTATTGTTTGCGGCGAGTGCTTGTATTGAAAACCGAGCTAGCGAAGGTTTCTAAAATTGAGCCACGAGCGTAGCGAGTGGTTCAAAAAAAGAAACCTGAGCGTAGTGAGGTATTCAGAAGCACGAAACGCAAATAATATTGCATTCGTGCGAAACACAAAACTTTTCATCTCACAGAAGCGAGGAAATGATTTTGTTAGCCAAGTGGGAAAAACTGTATAGACAACACTTACAGGCAAAACCGGTGAGTCAAATAAGTTCCTTTTAAAAGCATATTTTACTGTAGTTACGGCTGCCGCACTAAAGTTTTGAGCTTCGTTTGTATTAAAACCATTCGTTTTATTAATAATTTCCTGAAGTTTATTCATCCAGACACAAAAATAATGTAAATAAAAGAATGTTTTTTTTTCCGGGTGCATTCTGAACATTTACCATATAAATAAAAATTTCTAGGAGATAAAAAATTAAATTAGTAATATTGTTTAAAAAAATGTATTTAACAAACCAAAACAAAATTACCTATTTGATAAAACAGAAACGAAGCATTTTTTTTTATTTACTGGTAAAATAAAAAAAATAAATATAGTGTACAAAATATTGAAAAGACTATAAGAAGAAACCGCGTTTCTGAATGTTCTATTCCGTGACTTTAACTTTTTAAAAGATGCTTATGCCCCATTTACATTCACAGTTTTGTATGGAGAATGGGCACGAACAATCACTTTCGCTGAAATAAGCGTGTAAACGATGTGTGAGGCTCTTTTTTCTGTCGGGATTTGGCATCTACTTAAACGGCCAGTGTTTTTTTCTTTTTCAACACCATAGGGCGTGGGAAAGACTGTCCCGGCGTCGCGTTCAAATTTGGAAACGCACAAAAATGCAGATAGTTTAAATCCGGCCTTTACACGATCGTAAGTTACTAGTAACAGCAAACTTTCCGAGCGTGGGAGATGAAAAAATATTTACTCAAAAAAGCTCGTAATGTGGACATTAATTCGACAACCTTCTTTGAGCAAAGTCGGACTTGCGGGCTACTTGGATTAGGCGCCAGAAAAGTTGTATGGAATTTCATTAATGTCTTGTGTATTGCGGCCAGAAAAACATTAATGTCGAGTTTTGTTTCATAAATAGAACTCAAACATCAGGTGCAAAAAGTATTTATTTAGAATTAGGCTGTATGGGTACTGGCAGTCGACACATTGCACAGAAAAAAAAAGCGCGGCCATATTGTTTTCGACTTTTCGCGCGTTGTTCGAAGTGATTTTTTTCTGTGTTTTTGTTGAAAAAGTGAACTCTCAAAGCGACGAATCCTCGGATTTAATGTGTTTAACACCGCCGGACATTCAAAATCAAGCGAAATTAGTAATTGGAAATTTATTGCCACCGAAGTCAAAAGAAAAATACAAGCAAGCTTACCAACAAAAAGTTTGCGGAATGGAAAATCGACAAAAAGTACTTAATCTACGACAAATGGTAAGCTAATTAAATTACTATGTTAATTACTATTCTAATTAATATTTTAATTACTCGCATTGTTTGAGTAAAGCACTATACAAGCCTTGGTCTGCAATGAGCGCGCTTCTGGCCACGCTATGATTGCCTCGAGCTTAGCTTAGCTACGCTCTCGGCCCTCAAGTTTGGTCATCATTGCAGCCCTTGCTGGCCGCGCTATAAAGGCCTCGACCTTCGGTCTCGGCCTTCATTTCAGCTTGTCCATCAAGGGCTGCAATGCTGACCGCACTGTGAGGGCCTTGAGCTGCGCTACGCTGCGCTCTGTCGGCCATCAAAAGCGCGCCAGAAACGCACTAATTACAGATCGCGGCAGTAATGTACTATTATTGCAAATTCATCTACAAAATGCGTCCGTGCGTGGCTATTTAATCGCCCGCGCGGCACAATTTCTAGACTAAACTAAACAATGCGGGGCAACATCATTAAACCCTTTTTTTTTTTCAGATGCCCCACAAACAACGGGACAACATGGTGGCTCCGATACCGAAGCGGCCGACAGTGGTGCCATATTCACAGTTCATGCAGGCGCAAGATTCCGACGGACACCAAACGCCCAGCACAGGGTCGCCCCAAATGTCAGGGTCCTCGTGGGACCCCTTGCCGCCCCTCACACATTTCCTGCAGTCCCCTGCCACCAGGGACTTCACCTCGCCCAGCCGACCGTCCAGCTCACGCAGACCCGACACTGAAGGTCCCTATTACAGAGCCTCGAAACCCTGGCACCGACAGGAGTTTCCAAACGAACCTGACACTCCGATGAATAGGCACATTAATAACATAATGCTCGAGAAACTCTTGGAGCATACTGAGCGGAATACTTGCTCCGGTTGGAGCCCGCTATGGACGAAGGCCAGGATGTGTAAGCACTGGATATGCTTAGAGTGCGATGAGATACCGCTGCAGCCGGTGGCGACGTCATGTGGCCACACGATATGCCGGTCGTGTGCTGAACGCATCAATACGTGCCAGTGCGGGGCTCCCCTGCCGGAGCCGCTGGTCATCAATGTCGCGATCAGGGCGCTGGTGGAGGAGCTGGCGCCGCAAAATGAATATCTGAGGTGAGTCCTGATGGTTTGCTCTGAGCGGGGCCCCAACTTTGTGCTTTGTTACGTACACAATTATATTAGGTCCACGAGAGGACATAAACTGCTATAATCCACGCGTGCTATAATGAGAATGGGATGGAACTTTGTCGAAGTCAATCGAAAATATACTTTATTTTAGTTTGACAAGGTTGCTTCGACGCGAGTTTGCTTACCGCGCGCGTCTCAGTTCCAAAAGATCGCATCGCATTCTTATCCCGTGCGCATTATATGTATGTTTACATGTTTTATCCAAAGGATACAGTCTTTTCGCACAACACTCATCACATATCGTACATACAACACACATTACTGACTTGATCGTAACTTGACAGTCGATGCAATATGAATATGTGGCACTGACAAACGGCATTAGCAATCAATCTTGAAAAATTACTTGTCCCGCGTGAGCACGATTTGACCCCAAGTTCGGTTGCAGGCACCGGGTCGGGTATACGGACCTCAGGCAGTTGGAGACCATCTCCTTCGCATCGGCGGCTATTGGTCCTTCGGTGCTGGCGGCCCTCCACGACAAGGTGCGCCCGTCGACATCGACTGGACTCTCGGAAGGTAAGGGCTCCTTCATGTTGTGGCTTAGGAGACAATGTCCCAAATCCCCGAGTGGTCACTTCAACCTGGTGGTATGGCGTGGTTGTGAATGTGGCAGCGACTGCACATATCTGCAAGCTACTTGCACGTTTAGGTTATGCGGGATCTCGGAATCACCGCAGATCCGCCGCAGATGTCATAATGACTAAATTATGCAAAATTTTCAAGCTTACTCCCTATAAAACAATGTCCCAGCCAGGCACTGCAGCGTCTAAGAATTCACTCCACCCATATAAATCATCTCATTACGTAGATTCAAAGGGCTAAGCAGGGGCTAAGTTTTTAGGAGACATCAGGGAATGTACTGAAACTGTTTCACCTGGCAAATAGATAGAGAACCTGCCATATCCAAAAGCCTTTTCACTGATTACTTTTTTTTCTTACCTCATGAACTGTCCAACAGGTCTGCACCAGTTCTTCAGTAGACCCGAGAGCCCCAGCCAGGACTCCTCGTCATCATCAAGTAAGTGCCAAACTGTCAATACCAACCCAGTTCAATGCGCGCCACTAAAGATGAGACTTGCTTGACACACCGCGTGGTTTGACTTGCGCAGTAGACGATTTATTAGGTATGAGGTCTGAGGGCGGGAGAAGGGACGGGAGAAGGTCTTTGCAGTTTTCCACTTTTTTTTTCAATCCAGGGGTGGCCACTACCTCATACCATTACCTTAGAGTGCGTGCACGATAAGTCTGCGCGCGGTGAATAGAGGAACTAAAATGACAAGCCGCCATATTGCTCTGCTATTGGTTCTAGTGGTTAGCGTCTTTCCGTGATTGGATGGCAATATTTTTTCGGCGCCATACCTATGTGCAAAGTTTACGTGCGCGCACTCTACCAGGAGATCGGAAGATTTTTTTTCTAGGGCGGGAGAATCGAGAATGCCTCAATATTATTTTATGCATCGCTGCTACTTATTCCAGAGTACTCTACCGCTCTAACCACTGACTTTCTTCCTTGAATGCTTTTATTATTTTATCTTGCAACTTTGTCATTTCAGCCACATCTTCTTTTATATGCGTTTTTTGCAAAAAAAAACGGTTGGTCAAGTTCTGAATTATTTTATTTTAGGATACAATCCTATGAATACAATCTGCACAATATTAATTAATCAATATGTACCTATAATAATAAAATCAGTATATGAACTGCTCACCGCGTTTGTTTACCGCGGCAGCAACCTGAGCGCGTGGCGACTAGGGCGTGCAGAACCGGTTACGGTTCCAGATTTTTGATACCCGGTTCTGGGAGCAGTCGGAACCGGGTAACCCGGTTCTACCCGGTTCCGACCGATAAAACTTACAGTTTCATAATAATCAAACAAATCACTGAAAAACTGAAAGGATAGCCTGGATATGACGTTATTAACAGGAATGAAATAAAAACTGGCATTGTTATCATGAAATAACAGGAATAATAAAGGAACTCCCAAAATATAATTATCTTATACAAAATCAAACTACACAGTCAGGATCAATAACTAACCACGTCTATCTAAAATTTAGCCTGCTGAGGAGAATATCCTTTCAGGCACCACACTTTGTTAGCGGCATAGTTATGCTCATAGGAATGGGAAGTCAAGAAAGGCGGGAAGTACCTTAGGTTTAACGACGTGCAGAAACGCCACATGAAAAGCTGTGCAATCGACCATTTGACATGGGAAGAGCAGGCTGAAGACCGAGCCGTGTGGCGGCATACAGTCAAATCAAACAAAAGTAAAAGTAAGTGAAACCGTTAAATCCATATACAAATCAAACATCTCCAAGTTCGCGGCCAAACGAAGAGCTGTTCTTGATGCCAGACGAAGAGCTGCTCTTGAGGCCAGACGTGATGAACTCAGATGTAGACCGCCAGCGGCCATACAGTATAACTACTCCAATGGAATTTTAACGTGTAGGTGCAACCGCAAGGAGGGATTGAACGGGATGTTGAAAGGCGTATCAAAAAAGCTAGACGAGCCTTTGCCCAACTAAAGGACATCTGGAAAAGTCCTAGCATTCTTAGAACCAAGAAGATCCGCTTATTCAATTCCAACGTAAAACGTAAACGTAAAACTGAACGGCTGCGAAACCCGGAAGGTCGGAAAAGCTGTGTCACACAAGATCCAGGTCTTCGTCAACAACTGTCTAAGAAGCATCTTACAAAGACACTGGCCCAACAACTGGCACCATCTCAAATGCCGAACTGTGGCAGATCACCAAACAAAAACCCGAAGCCCAAGACATCAGGAAACGCAAATGGCGTTGGCTGGGTTATACCCTGCGTAGACCCGATCACCACATCCCGAAGGTGGCTCTCGACTGGAAACCCGCCGGAGGCTCACGACGACACGGAAGACCGTCCCAGTGGAAAAGATAAGTTCTCTCTGAGACGAAAGAGAAGGGATCAACTTGGCCAGAGCTACCCTCCCTAGCCATGAAAAGAGACAAATGGAAAGCCCTTGTGTCAGCCCCAGACTCCACGGAGGAGTAAAAGGATAAAAGAAGAAGGTGAAACCGCCCTTTTACAGCCAACATAGGCTACATAAGTCACATGACGGCAAATGACCGACGCCTTCCCCAGCCGCAACAGCCACCGTGACCGAATCCGGTAGGATGGAATCATCATCAAAAGTAATACCTACATATGCTAGCGAAAGGTTGCTACATCAACTTCCACCATTTTCAAACATCGCCATTTTTATTCTGAATGATGTCTACGTCTACGTGGTCTCGAACTGAGGCTGTCGAGGCTGGGACAAGAATAACATCGTTTTTGCCGACATTTCCCACCTCATCTGTGCTGATATCTTCATAATTTTCGTTCCTTGACAAGTGCTGTACGAGGTTGACAATACCCCTGCACTTATCATCGGAATTGGGCCGAGGAAATAAAGCTATTATTGCGGAATTAAGTAACTTTTTACATTTTTTTAAAGAACCGGGGGAACCGGGTATACTTTTTCGGAACCGGTTCTGCAGATACCTCGTCAGAACCGGGTATACCCGGGTATTTCGGAACCGGGTGGAACCGGGTGCATGCCCTAGTGGCGACACTAATTGCGCGGGGAGCGCAACAACTGGGTCGTGCGATTAAAAACGTCAATAATTTATGAGACGAGTGATCTCTGCGGAATTTAGTTAGGAGCCGCTCTCCGAATAGAACGGGCTACAATGTTTGCGACAGAACCGGTGCCTTGCTAATAGTAAAATATCCCGACGTTTCAACTTGCGCCTATTTTGCGTCAGATGGGATTTTTCATCCTTGCCAATTCATCTCCTCCAAGAAGTCCAGCAAGCCACGAATGTGTTAGAGTACTTCGGGGAGCGACCCAACCGAGTTGGGTAGTTGGTCAGCTCCCTGCACTCGAGCAGGACATGAGCGGCTGATTCGACCGGTGCATTTATTGCGAGTAGCTTGCGATCAGAAAGCTGTTCTCGGTGACGTTTGACACCGTCGCATCGGGTCCAGGGCTGACCCGCACAATTTGCTGATTTGCGAGTGGGTTGCAAATCAACGACACGCAAAAAGCCCAAATATCCAAATGGCCTAGTCGAAAAACTAGTAGGTGGGGAACATTCAATTTTTAATGTGTTCACCCGGTCAGTGATTCTTCCACAGATTCTATCCTCTTCTTCTTCTTCAGCATGTCGCCTCCCAATGCTGAGTGTAGCCCTTTTCCATTGCGCTCCATTCATTTCGGTGTTGGGTTTTTCTCATCCACTCTTTTCCTGCCGCTTTGACCAAGTCGTCAGCCCATCTCATTGGTTGCCTGCCCACTTTTCTACGCCCCGCTCTGGGATGATTATACAATGTAGTTATACAAGGTGTTACAAAAGATGCTAACTCTTTTTACAGGGTAATAGCACCCGGTGATAGGGATCACAACCTAAATATTTTGTTTTGCTCTATGACGTTCCGTTGATTTTTAAATTAATAAAATGTGAACGCTGTGGCGGGAGAAAAGTATTTTTTTAATATTGTTTTCATTGACTTTCACAATGTTTTAACAACTCAAACCTATGCAAATGCACCTACACCCACAAGCATATTTTTAAATTTGCGCTAATATCAAGAACAAAAAAGTTATGAAAAAATTTAAATTTTGAGGTTATAAAATAAAAATTGTTTTTTTCAACTTTTTTTTAAAGAATTGACATCCTGTTGACCAGTAGGTTACACCCTGTAAAAAGAGTTAGGATGTTTTGTAACACGTTGTATTATTATCCGTACATTTTAATATTGTTTAAATATTTTCTTGCCAACGGTACTTTGAGGCAATATTGGCATTTCCCCGCGGAAGAGATTCTCAAGGAATGAGATGCTCGCGGCATGATCCCCAAAATTTAGCAGAGGTTCCAAGACTTGCAAGCGATAACACCTTGATGACGCAGACAGAGCTAGTGCAATCTCTAATGATGCGTAATCGTATTGCGGGAAATCAAAACATTCCAAACTTAGTCTACTGAGAGGTTCAAACAGCGTCCAGTGGCACCTTCACTCACACTAGATAGGTGAAGTGACGGGTAAAAGCTAGTATTTTATAGCCTATGTGTTATTCTTTGACGTCGACACATTACATTATTACATAACATATGCATACCATACAAAGCTACTTATTGTGTAGTGTAGTGTATATCTCTGTTTGTTGCATTGCGTTGTACTTGTACCCGATACATAATACAACGTGTTACAAAAGATACTAACTCTTTTCACAGGGTGTAACCTGCTGGTCAACATAATGACAAATCTGCAAAAAAAAGTTGAAAAAAACAACTTTTTTTTTATAACCTCAAAATTGTAAAATTTTCAAAACTTAGTTTTTCGATTTAGCTCCAATTAAAAAATATGGTTGTTTGCTTAGCTGTATTTTAATAGCTTCAGGCTGTTAAAACATAGTGAAACAGTATTTTAAAAATACATTTCTCCCGTCACGGCGCTTACATTTTAATTATTTAAAAATCAACGCATCGTCATAGAGCTAAAAAAATATTTTTATTGTGATCCCTATCATCAGGTACCATGACCCTGTAAAAAGAGTTAGCATCTTTTGTAACACCTTGTATAGGTAAAAGGCAAACTAACTACATAATTCTGGATAATTTATATTATGTCCTGGTACTTTTAAAAGTAATTAGCAGCATCTGTACAAACAAACGACCCTTTCCAATTGGATCGTGTAATATTTGAGTAGCATCAGCAGGTGTACTTTATAAAATATCCATAAAATACGAGCCACACGGCTGCACCGAATAAAATATCCCTCCGGTCCGTAAGGACCGAATCTCAAAACGTCCTGATTTCATTGTGACGGAATTTCAAATCGCCCGCGTAGCCCGGCAACATCATGATTAAAATTTACGTACATTCTGTTCTAGTTACTACTTAGTAACTATGGTGACAATCCGATTTTAGGGTTCCGTACCTCAAAAGACAAAACAGAACCATTATAGGATCACTCGTGTGACTGTCTGTCCGTCCTTCTGTCACAGCCAATTCGGAAGGCAAAGTTTTTTGTTCGAAAGTCCGTTATTGGCTTAATCTTATCTTTAGACAATATTGAGAAACTAATTTCAATATTTTTTATTTTGCTTCAGTAGTTTTGTTTTTATGCGCTAAAATGTTTTGTTCCTATGACCGCCAACAGTATGCAGACCGTCGCGTGAAGGTCATAAAACCGTATCTTCGAAACGTTGTAAAATCAAAACTATTTTACCAAAATAAAAAATTTGAAATTAGTTTCTCAATATTGTCTAAAGATAAGATTAAGCCAATAACGGACTTTCGAACAAAAAACTTTGCGTACCGAATTTACTCGGAAACTACTGGACCGATCGAGCTGAAAGGTACACATCACATAAATGTAAGTTGTAAGTCGGACGCACAACGTAACTGAATTAATTTTTAACAAGGAGCACTTTTGAAAGGAAAGGACTCGTTCAAATGAAAGGTTTTTTTTTATGATTAGTAAGTTTGCATCCTGCAAAAAGAGTTGGGTGGGACCTTTTGTAACACGTTGTAAAAGTGTGAGTGGAGGTGTCACTGGACGCCCTGTTGAACGCAACGGCCTAAGTTTACTTTCATCGGCTAATCGGCGTCACTGGCGTCAGACAAACTAAAAATAGTGGAATCACTTATCATATCAAGCGTAGTCGTTCATATTGAAAACGGTATTGCTGCGCTACGAGGCCAATGACCCATGTGTGGAAATCCTAATCAGCTGCCGCAAAACGTCACTTCGCCGCGTTTTTCACCTCCCGTCTCTTTCACGCGTTCGCGCGTAAACGAAGAAGGAAGACTCTTCACGTATGGCGTTTCTGATTTATGTTTGGATGCGAATCGAAGAGTAGATAAGTGGCTCTGACCAAGGTCTTCGGCTTGACTAGCATGATCAACTACACCCTGCTGATCTATAGGTACTTAAGGCGGGTGTATCCTACCGTGTCACTGACCGTACTATGCGGCAGCTACAATGAATGTTAGGCGCGTTTCGAACAAACGTATCGAATATCAGCACCACAGTTGAACGTACGGGCGGGTGCCTATTTGATGATAACGATATGGCACAAAATAAAATACAATAGAAGTTACGTAATGCTACTGATTACGTGCGACGTCGCCTGAGCCACGTATTCTCCAGCTGGCTTAGCTTCATATCAAGGTTAAAACTTGATACAAGCTTGATACACGTAATGTATGTACCACTCTACGAGTATGTAAGATGATACAAAATTCACAAAATTAAGAAAAAAACCGATCACACTGGTGAAAATGTACACTGCGGACGATGTACGCGTTGAGGGTATTTTACCTCAGACGCCCAGGTTTCCTCACGATGTTTACCTTCACTGTTAGCAAGTGTATTGGCTGCATAATAAAAAGGCTTCAAAGTCGAAATAATTACCTGATAAGGAGTTCGTTACAAGCAGCTCGCTGGTTACAAGTATTAACACCAATACTCTCTGTTTTCATCCATCACATACTCTTCCAATGATATTCTATTATACACTCATCATGTGAAGCTTGTTTCATTGAGTTTGTGTTGTGTACTGATTTTTGTTTGAATTGTGTACTTTTCCAATGGGCTCCAAAAATTTGTTTTTACAAAATTACCGTCCATAATAGTTTTGCCGCAGTAAAAAATAAGTAGATATGAAATTCTTGGTTCTTAGTACAACTTTGTCATTCAGAGCTCGATTGGACGGTTTTTGGAGGCCAGTGTTATAACTTTCAGCGAAATGTATATGTTGTGTGTGTTTCTTGTTTGTTCTTCTTTATTAATTATTTATATATCTCGTATCAAGCGCTAAATTAGTGTTGCAAAGTGCCAAGTTTCGATTTTAGGTTTGACGTCTGACCTACACTGGCACGAACGGGTCGAGTGTCAAATGTCAGCCAATTCGTTCGCATTCTCTGCCTATCGCCTATCGACATTCACGCCGCGCAGCAAGCGTAGCATAAGGCTGTGTTAGATAGAGCGTATCTATGGGTTTGTAACTCTGTCTATCCCGCTCTACGTCAAACGAAAGAGTGAGATACACATGCTATAAACCCATAGATACGCTCTAACCCAGCCTTATGCTACGCTTGCAGCACCGCAAAAAGTGTTTACACACGCACGTCGGAATAGAATAAATTTATTGTCAATAATAGGTGCTTTATATAAATAAGGCCTTTTGCATTTACTATGAGATGATTTATACAGCGTCTAGTGGCACCTTCACTCACACTACTGTAGATGGGTGAAGAGACCACTCGGCGCTGCAGTGCCTGGGACATTGTTAGGTGATTTATAAACAGATGGTCAAAATAAGATGTACTCTATTTTTTGCAAATTTAAAAGGCGTACAGGTGATTCACATTACATGGAGATTACTTACTAACGATGAATAATTATATTTACAAGGCATTTAAATACAGAATTAAATGTATAAAAACTAGATAAAATTTAATGACAATTAGTACATTACTGCCGCGATCTGTAATGAGTGCGTTTCTGGCGCGCTTTTGATGGCCGACAGAGCGCAGCGTAGCGCAGCTCAAGGCCCTCACAGTGCGGTCAGCATTGCAGCCCTTGATGGACAAGCTGGAATGAAGGCCTATAGCCTGAAGCTTTATAGCGCGGCCAGCAAGGGCTGCAATGATGACAAAACTTGAGGGGCGAGAGCGTAGCTAAGCTAAGCTCGAGGCAATCATAGCGTGGCCAGCAGCGCACTCATTGCAGACCAAGGCTTGTACAGTGCTTTACTCAAACAATGCGAGTAATTAAAAGAGTACTTAAAATAGAAATTAAAAAAGTAATTTAATTAACTTACCTTTTGTCGTAGATTAGGTACTTTCTGTCGATTTTCCATTCCGCAAACTTTTTGTTAGTAAGCTTGCTTGTATTTTTCTTTTGACTTCGGTGGCAATAAATTTCCAATAACTAATTTCGCTTGCTTTTGAATGACCGGCGGTGTTAAACGCATTACATCGGAGGATACTTCACTATAAGAGTTCAATTTTCAACAAAACACAGAAAACATAATTTCGAACAACGCGCGAAACGGCGAAAACAATATGGCCGCGCTTTTTTTTCTGTGCAATTTGTAGACTGCCAGTACCCATACAGCCCAATTCTAAATAAATACTTTTGCGCCTGATGTTTGAGTTCTATTTATGAAACAAAACTACAGTTTTTCTGGCCGCAAAACACGACATTAATGAAATTCCATACATACAACTTTTCTGGCGCCTAATCAAAGTAGCCCGCAAGTCCGACTTTGCTCAAAGAAGACATTTTTTTATGGTCTTCCTTTTATTTCTGACACTATGTTATTTAGTAAAAAATAAACCTTATCATGAAGCCTTTCGATCGATATGATAAAACTACAGGGTAATAATAAAAAATTTCTTATGTAACGGGTTCGATTCCCGGTTCAACCATGTAATTATTTCAATATCTATGAATGCAGTTTAAATTGTTTTTTAAATAAATTAAAATAATGTCTTCTTTCAGTAAAATGTTCCATCTACAATATTTAAGGTACTTTCACTCCATGTGGCATAGCCTGGGACGCCCTGTATAGTCACGTAAACTATTGTAAATTTTTGGTCCAAATCAGATTTGTATAGAAAACGGACATCGCACCGTGAGTGTAAACACTTTTCGCGGAGCTGCGCTGCGCAGAGCATAGCATTTAGGCACACACGCACGACCGCACGTCAGAGTGTACACTTTTGTTGTGAAGTCGCCCCTAACGTAACCAAATAGAATGCTAGCGTGTAAGCGTCGACGTGCTGTCGTGTGTACGTATTGCGACTTCCCTGCAAATCCTTGGAAACAAAGCGAGTGTCTTGACAAAGTGCCGCTAATTAATGCTTTGCGAATTGAAGCTGCCGTGTGATTTGTTTTTGTTTTAAACCAACTTCAAAAAAGGAGGAGGTCGACCAGTATTTCTTTTATGTTTTATGATTGTTACCTCAGAACTTTTTTCTACGTGAACCGATTTCGATGATTTTTTTTTAAAGGGTACACTTCCCAAGTTTTCCCATAAAATGGTGAAGATCTGATGAAGAAATTCGGAGATGGAGAACTCCTCAACGGACAGCAGCAAATCACTTTGAACCAGTGTACATTTTCACCAGTGAAAGCGGTTTTTTTATTTTTTTTAATTAGATTATTAGTATTATATTTATTTCATGATCATCTACATTGCCAGTTCATTTAGAGAACGCTAGCCAACAATAACATCATAGCGCAAACAGTCTCATACATAACATTGCTAGCTAGCCATCTATAAAAAATACGCCTTGTCAACTGTGTTTCTTCTTCTTTCCCATGCTTATATGTACATTTTTCGCGGGAAGACTTTTTTACCCCCGATCCAAAAAGAGGTTTGTTATGAGTTTGACCGCTATGTGTGTGCGAGTGTCTGTCTGTGGCAGCGTAATCGTAGCTCTTAAAAGGGTAAACTGATTTGGGTGTGGTTTTTTATTATTTGAAAGCAGGTTTTCTAGCGACTGTTCTTAGATATCTTTTATCAAAATCGGTTCAGCCGCTTATGAGATATGCTAATTTTAAGCTAAAATGTCGGGGGTATTTTAAACTTAACAGTTTCACGGTAGGATTTTGTTTACGTTTTGCCTGATCCTGGAATTCCTTGCTTAAGTACTAATAACTACTAAACAAAAATTTAGAACAAACAAAGTTTTTCACTGAATAAAAACTGAATTGTCACCTTGTTCTTCTTATTGGTAGGTACCTATAGTTTTTTCTATAACTTTGTAGTTCTGATAGCCGTCGCGTCATCATCATACAGTAAGAACTTGTTACTATGTATACTTTACGCCGAGCAGCGTACATTGACGCTTTCTTGATAAAGTTCATTGCTGCGATAGTGTTTATTGCATTTTTGGGGTTCCGTAAGCACTTGTCAATGAGACCATTTTACTACTAGCAGTTGTCCGAACTGTGAACCCAGGATGTCCTTTATAACCCCATATCTTCGCAAACCCTTGAACTATTTGGCTCATGATCGAACTTAAAGAAATACCTCTAAAAACAAAGTTAACTACGTAAATATCCCTTCTTCCATACTTCACGGAAGGTCATCAGTTTTTTAATGTTATACGTATGTACGTATAAGGGCATGTTTTCCATTACAAATACGCTTTATATTTTCAAAATGGGAAATACCTGAAGGCCTTGTTCTCATGACAACGCGCTTTTACAACTACATACATTTTATTCAGGCCGTACACATGCTAACGCGCGTTTATTTTTATGTGTTAAAAAGTAAATAATCGCTAGTTTTTAATACGTATACCTTTATTGGTTTTTGCAAGATAAAGCCACACACTGCATTCGATTGTTTATTTTTGTTGTTGTGATTTTAAGCATAATCTTGCAAATACGGAGAGTAGGCGACATCTCGGACAAAATATTTTCGGACACTTTGTCCGAAATGTCGCTTTATTATTTTAATATTTTTGAGGTGACATCTCGGACATTAACAAATAAAGCTGTTTTGTACGGTCGGCCACAGTGACAGATACCCCATGGCAGCTCTTACCGCGCATATGAGTCAGGTACACGGCGGAACCCCGTGTACCTGACTCATATACGCTCGTCCAGTTTTTATGTAACGCCCTCAACGGTTTATTGAGGTTATCTTCGTCCGTCGCCTTGTGCCCTTTATTGTTTTCAGGACAACTATTATTATCTTTTTTATATAACTTTTGTTTTGTGCACTTTTCGTGTGTCTACGTATAGTGATGTGCAACGTGAGAAAATCCGCGGCTTTGTTATCCCCGCACGTAGGGTCTTTGTCTTTCCTGTGCGCCGCCAATAAAAAAAAACATCTAATTTTTGGATACGTTTTTTTGCTAAAAACGGGCCGTAGAGGGTTCATCGAGGGTTTATCTCAGGATAGGTTAGGTTAGGCACATAATTGAAAAATCCGTGAAAATTTGGGCTTTTCCACCACGTTACTTTAGTTGACCTAAAAGGGCGGGCTAAAATCTCTGACACCTAGTGCGGTGCAGAATGTACGATCTGTCACACGAACGTGAAATGACATTTTGTGTCTGTCTATACGTACACACGACAGCACGTCGACCCTTACACGCTAGCACTCTACTCGTTTACGTTACGGGCGACTTTCCAACAGAAGTGTACACTCTGACGTGCTGTCGTGTGTACGTCAGCTATTGTCCGTACCGTACGTATTTGGATAAACGCGCCGCGCACTCCCAACATATTTACGCACATTTTCACTGTTTCAAATGGAACTGCTCTCGTTCGGATTGTATCGGTTGAATAAGTTATCTAGGACTTTTACAATGATCTTACTAAAATAATCACGTCCGATTTCTGCAAGAGCGGTCAAACGAAACAGACATGTTAATCTTATGTCAAACTCATTTCAGCCAATCACGCGCCGCTATTTTTAATTAATCACCGGTTACACTCGTGCAGTCAGAAGTTTTGTTTACAAACAACAGAAAAATCGCTTGTTCGTACAAATTGCCGTCTAAACAACAAGCTACTTACTTGTGTAAATGATAAGTCTCATTACATAACGTCACGTTATCTGTCCTTATGGCTTTAATGACTTGTAATTAGTGATGTACGCCCGGAAACATTCCCACTTTCCGGGAATGTTTCCACTGGAAACATTCCCGGAAAGTTTAATTAAAAATCCATCTAAAATCCGTGCTCCCAATAAAATTCGTATAAATTATAATATGTTCAGTAACTTATTATTTGGTGTATAGAGAATCCAAAACCATGTACAATTCAGTCAGCAAATATTGAAATGTCTAATGTTTAGAGCAAAGTTAAATTCCCAGTTGCTGGCATTTTTTCCGGCAATGTTTCCAGTGATTGGCAATGTTCCCGGAAACGGAGCATCAATACTTGTAATGTTCTAGGCATTCAATGATCACAACGGAAGTACCTACTGGTAGATACGATTCTGGCTAAGGGAAATAACAATTATTCAGAGATAATCGTTCGTAGGCCTGTTCGAATGAGGCCCTTGCCCCTCCCTGTGAGGCCCTGCGAAGTACATTACATTTATTGAGGTCAATTACGGCCTTCGATGAATTTAAGCTGAGAACAATATTTTATTGAATTTACTACTTTGACTCTTCGTCTTACTAATAAAAGTCTATGATTGTATGTATTACCGTTTTTGCCATAGATCAAAAAGGAAAACACGATTGTTGTATGGACACCCCCTTATTATTTTAATTTTTATTATTTGTTTTTATATCCCCCACAATAACATATTCTTCGATCAACTGTCTACCTATTATAGTTCCAAAGACACAGCCCTTTAAGGTGAAATACGTCTCACAACTAGCGCCGCCAATGGAAAAAAAATCATATCTTTTTTTTGGATGCGTTTTTAGCAAAAATCGCTCCTGCGATTCCTCAACGCGAGGCTTAACTATTTTTAGGACCTAAGGTTTGGATTCTAGATCCTAGAACTTAAGAATGCAATCGATTCTCGCCAAAAGTGGCCACTTTTGGCGAGAATCGATTGCCTCGCGTGTTAAAAATAGTTAAGCCTCGCGTTGAGGAATCGCAGGAGCGTTTTTTGCTAAAAACACATCCAAAAAAAAGATATGTTTCTTTTTTCATTGGCGGCGCTAGTTGTGAGACGTATGGCGTCTCAAAGGTAGGACAGACAGATAGCGGAGGCTAATAGGGTCTCGTTTGGCACCCTTCGGGTACGGAATCCCAACAAAAACCACTAACGCAAGGCCCTCGTCTCACCTCACACACTTTACGCAACTAATCTCTTTGACCAGGGGCCTGAGTCTGGAACGTAATGGTCCCAAAATGGGCTCCTAGTTGACGGCTTCAATTACGATTTATTAATGCCGTTGGTCCTTTTAATGTTTTTGTAGTACAACAAATAATATTCTGATTCTAATTCTAGAGCAGTGTTTTTCAACCTGTGGGTCGCGACCCCCTGGGGGGTCGCGAAGCTTCTGTAGGGGGGTCGCCAGAGGTCGGAAAAACTGGGTACTTTAGTAAAAAAAAGAGCTCGCTCGTTCACTCTCAACAACTCGTAAGCCACCACCACCACTCCACACTCGCCGGGCGACGTATCCGATGTACGGTCGGCCACAATCTCAGATACCCCATGGCGGCTCTTATCGCGCGCGGCATAAGGGCGCCAATCGAACAAAAAGGGGTATCTGAGACTGTGGCCGACTGTACGTAATTGTAAAAGTTTTTTTATATCCGACTAGCTGACTTACGGTTACTGACGGTGAACTTCGTATCACCTGAAATAGTTTGACTCTCCGCGTCAAAAATGGCGATTCCAATACAGAAATTAAAATTGGTCATTAATTTTTATTTCTTCCGTTTTTCAGCTAATCCTTTAACTTTTCCCATATTTCTTTGCTTTTAAACCTACCCTGAACTATGGTGAACTAAACAAAACAGTTAATATACAAATCGGTCAAGCCGTTTCTTAGTTTTAGCGAGACCAATGCACGGCGATTCATTTTTATATACAGGGTGTTAAAAGACCGCCAACAAAACGGGAAACCACGGATTGTCCTCATCATAATGATCATTTTTGCCCAAGGAACTAAGCCCAACTTCCCAAATGGGAAATCAACGGTTTCCGAGATAATGAGGTTCAAAGTCGGACATTTCAAAACTTTTTTTTTCAGAAATGTATTCAGTATCTTGTTCTTAACATACCTTCTCAAGAAGCCATATCAAAATTATGAACATTTCTTGCAAAAAACGACGTTAAAATTGCAACCCGCAATGTATTCTAAACATCGGCACTTCAAGCTGCAGTAACATAAACTTATACCTACGCTTGCGCAATATGACTTCTGTGCATTACACGTCCATTGCGTGATAAAATATTTTCAAAATTATAACCTAAAAAAACAAAATATTTTCCCAGCAATAATTTATCGAAAAAGTACTTTGTTTTGGTGTCTAGTATGCGTGGCTTTCGGGTCTGTTGGCGGTCTTTTAACACCCTGTATATAGATAAGTATGTACTTATATCCTAATCATGGAGACCATAAATACGTTGTATGGAATGAATATTGGTAACTCAGTAACATACACATACATAAATGATAAAAAAAACCGAAGTGTCAAGGGGGTCGCGAAATATTTTTTTATACCAGGGGGGTCGCATCATGAAAAAGGTTGAAAAACACTGTTCTAGAGGATTAGTTCGCTAGTTGTAGGAGAAAAACAGGAGACCCCGGTTTGGTCCTTCTACTGGGACGCCATCAACATCTGCAGACTTGAGCCCCAAAACGTCACCATTCGACGATAGCAATATCGGTCTCTCTTTCAATCTTCATAAAGTGTAACAGGGACAGCGAGAGTTATGCAACCCATATGATGTTATCCATCCGGTCTCCCGCTCTCAATATTCGTAGGACTAGATTTGCCTGTGGACTCGTTTGCAGTGGCCTAATTTGCGTGGCCAGTATTTTGAAATCCGTCTTTTTAACCCCCGATACAAAAATACCTATGTGTGACGGTGTCTCTGTCTGTCTGTGGCACCGTAGCTCGTAGCTCTTAAACGGGTGAACCGATTTAGATTCGGTTTTTATTTTATTTTAAAGTAGGTTTTCTAGCGAGTGTTCTTAAATACGTATTATCAATATCTGTTCCGCCGTTTATAAGATATGCTAATTTGAAGCTAAAATGTCGCGTTGTTTAGAATAATGAATACAATGCTTTTTATTGTGGTGAAACAATGACATTCTAATACAAATGTCATTGTGGTGAAACAAAAATCGTTGAACAATAATTTATGCTTAGTTTAATAACAAGATTTAAAAAAAAATATGTCATGCTACTTTAGTTGAACCTTAAAAGAGAAAAAACCAAACATACCATCCTGACAGCTTAGTCGGCCCACAGGAAAGTTTCAGTTTCAGTGATTGGTTAGAGTTCAGTTAGTAATTACTATCCAGAAAAGTTAAGGCGCTGTGCATAGTGAATCGCCCGCGCGCAACGAAAAATGCACCAAATCTATTCCTGTATACACTAAATACACTAAAAAAATCGAAAATTTTTTACATATCAAACCCTAGAATTAGTTGAGACCTATCTAAAACAGCCAGTTTCGTGTTGACATTCATAAACGTTTTGAAGATATTTTGATTGGAAAAAAAAAATAGGCGGCGCACTTTTTTTCAAGCAAAATATCTTGCAATCTGTTATGGATATCAACACAAAACTGACTGTGTTAGATAGGTCTCAACTAATTCTAGGGTTTGATATGTGAACATTTTCGTTTTTTTTTTATGTATTTGATACAGGAATCGATTTTGTGCATTTTTCTTTGCGCGCGGGCTAATTCACTATGCCCAGCGCCTTAATACGCGCGGAGCCAACTAAGCCGCAGGCTTCCTCCATCTAAAACACTGTCCCAGGCACTGCAGCGTCCGCGTGGTCCCTTCACCCATCTGGTGTGCGTGAGGGTGCCACTGGACGCTCTCTTTACGTAGATGCAAAAGTTAAATCAAACATACAGACAAGCGAATTTACTGCCACATGTTAAAAACTGTGGTAGGTATTAATAATTAAACGATCGAGCAGACGTCGTCGTCGTTTGGGCCGTTTGCCACAGCAATGATAACACGCAGCGGTGCGGTCTAAAATCGAACTGATACCAACCAGGCGTGGCGCACTCTGCACTTTAGGTATGAAGCCAGCGGCGGCGCGGCGGTCCGACAGGTCGTGAAAATTCAATAAATAAAAACTACCCGAATGCGAGTGGGGCTCGCGCACCGATGGTTCCGTACCACCACATACTATGCATTTATTTGGAAAAAAAACTGCCAAGTGCGATTCGGACTCAAGCACTTGTAAGCGGGAAATTGTCCGGTCGGCCACAGTCACAGATACCCCATGGCAGCTCTTACCGCGCGCGTCATAAGGGCGCCAATCGAACAAAACGGGCTATCCTAGCGTGTGGCCGAGTGTATATATTTTTTTAAATTTTCGTCTTTAATCGTAAACTATAAGATTGTCCTAATAAAGCCCTAGTTTACGCCACATGATACGTCTCCCATTTGTTTTATACATTTGTAATACTTATTTTGACGTTCAATGTAAATAATTTATTTATGGCATGTTGAATAAAACCCTTTGATTTTTTAAGGGACCCCATTTTTTGTGACGTAATTAAATTTTGCAGTTTTCGGATTTGTTTTGTAATTTATATTATTAAGCCATTGCTTTTTGGCAAATTTAATGATTCTAGATCAACAGGAAGTACCCTATAGGTTTTGATTCCCTTGCGAGGGTCGAAATATGCAGAAATGTATGCTGCGTAAACGGCCGTATCTATTATTTTGATTCCGTTAACTTAGAAGCTTGATTTTTTTGTAGGCTCCATGGGCCTGCACTGCAACCTGTGTATTTTGATATAAATTTCAACCTGATACCTCCCCACGCGTTCTTGAGAAAAAGGTCTTGTCTTGACAGTCAGGAGAACAACAAAGTGATCCAATAATGGTTCCGTTTATCATCTTGAGGTCCGGAACCCTAAAAACACGCTACTACGCGGCGAGCGCGCGATAGAGTTGTGCGATGGAAAGAGAGATAGGTAGGTGGTAGGCGCTGTACAACCTGAATTGCACTTTATTGTGTAGGAGCCAGGAGCTAGAGACGGTATTTTAAATTTAAATGATACTGCGGAGTGAATCTTCTGTACCTGTACTATTATGTATTCTATGCTGTGCTGATACAGTGATACAGTGTACCATTAACGATCGCCACGTCCGTTCGTATGTTGCCTATAAGGATGTTCCGATTAGAGCCCGCAGTTTGATTCCAATCGAACGGGTTACCAGGCAGGTGTCGGCGATTTGGATCGCGCTTAGACGAACAAGTAATATACAGGGCGTCCCACGGCTATGCCACATGGAGGGAAAGTACCTTGAATATTGTAGATGGAACATTTTACTGAAAGAAGACATTATTTTAATTTCATAAACAATTTAAACTGCATTCATAGATATCTAAATAATTACATGGTTGAACCGGGAATCGAACCCGTTACATGAGAAAAATAATTACCCTGTAGTTTTATCATACCGATCGAAAGGCTTCATCATAAGGATTATTTTTTGCTAAATAACATAGTGTCAGAAATAAAAGAAAGACCATGAATTTTAACATTTTTAATACAACATTAATTAATTTATCAATGAAAATCACAGTAACAAAAGATTAAAAGTGTGAAAATGAAACACATTTTTGAATTATTTCTTTATAATCAGCCAGCCGCATTGCGATGGACAAAATTTTACGCGTCTTTCGGCTCAGGATACGGCTCGATTTGTTGCATACTCCCAGGTAAATGTTAAAATTCATGGTCTTCGTTTTATTTCTGACACTATGTTATTTAGCAAAAAATATCCTTATCATGAAGCCTTTCGATCGGTATAATAAAACTACAGGGTAATAATTTTTTCTCATGTAACGGGTTCGATTCCCGGTTCAACCATGTAATTATTTCAATATCTATGAATGCAGTTTAAATTGTTTTTTAAATTAAAATAATGTCTTCTTTCAGTAAAATGTTCCATCTACAATATTTAAGGTACTTTCCCTCCATTTGGCATAGCCGTGGGACGCCCTGTATTGCACTGTTTCACTTGCTTTTATTAACATATGTTTTGATCCCGTCCGTCGTGAAATCGTTATATCATTACACCGTAAGTTTTAGGACAAGCCATAACGTGCCGTGATTTTGTTTGTTCTTTCTCGCTTGATATCGTAATCGTTGTCATTATTTCCTTCCATTTTCCGCACTACACAGGAGTAAACTGGTAAAATCCGGACCATTTACCATGGATTTATATTTAGTCATTCGGACAGCACATCAAGTTACGGATTTATCCCAGGCGGGGAGACAGACAAGCTTTTGTCACACATAACAATAGGCAAGACGATCCGACTATTTTGTCTTTTGATACAAAGATTAACTCCATATAAATTCCGCATACAAAGCAGTGACTATTAGCCCAGTTACTCCGATACGAAACCAAGCTCGAATGCATTTCCTTCAATCGAGTAAAGATCATGAGATCGAAACGTGGGATCACAGCGCACAATCTGCCATCGCTGTCGCGCCCTATAAAACAAGATTTACGATCCAATGAAAAGTGACGGGCAGATGGTAGTCAGCGAAAAAAATAACCAATCGCTTTTATCCCCGAAATAACTGACCCTGGGCGACATTAACCACGTGCCACTGGTTGCATGCAAGTGTTCTCTACAAAGTTTTACAAAAGGTCCCAACTCTTTGCAGGGTGAAACCTACTGGTCAACAGGATGTCATTTCAATAAATAAGTAAAATAAAAAAAATAAAAAAATGAATTTTAAAACTTTTCTGTTTTTGGATTTAATTTAATATTCAAACACATGATTGTGTGAGTAGGTGCATTTGCATAGTTTTAAGTTGATACAGCACTGTGAAAATCAATGAAAACCGCGCTTACATTTTATTTGGGGTGTGTGTGTGATCCCTATTACCGGGTATTTTTGACCTGTAAAAAGAGTTACGTTAGGTTGGCTTGACACCGGGCAAAATCGTGTTCGTCGAATTAGTCGAATTAGTCTAAAAAAATCCGGTGTCAAATAGTTTCTCGAAATGCCGCATAAGAAGAAGTAATTTGAGATTTTCCTCCAGTCTATTATGAAAAAAGCTTCCCCGCGCTTTGATGAGATGAGAATTTAGCGGAGGCAGATTCCGGTAAAAAGACTTGCACTGCATTGTTCCCTTATTTTATTACTTAGAGTACGAACCCATTATCTGCTTCTTAGAAACAACTCATTTCATTTACAACGCGCGCTTTTCTTGTTTGATTTTCGTCCGGGTGGTCACTTTACCGGTCACTTTACTTCACATAATATTATAATCGTCTTGTATCACACAAAGAAATGTTAATACAGGGTGTTTCAGAAAGGGCCTGTGACACTGAAAGGGGTTACTTATCACCAATGCAAGCAACTTTTACTATCGCACCAAGTACGAAATCTCGAAAAAAATATCAGCTGCTGCTCCATACGTTTGGTGCTGCGAGCGGAAGATGTTTGGTGCAGCAGGTATCGAATTTTAGAATGGAACTAAACAATTAGTACGTGCCAATTAGTAATTTATGTATCTACAAGAGAGATTTTCGGTGTCAAATATATATTTTTTATGGTTTGATTGATAGGTAAAACTATGTGTACAATTGATTTCCATATCCTATAAATAATGTTATGTTTTAACTACTTTCCCTATTATCTATCTTATTACCGCTCGCACAGTCTAAGTGACCCGATAATGTATGGTTTGGTTCCTGTTAAAACATCAGGCTCCTAAGGAGCAACTTCCTAGTATTTTGTTCCTTTCTAGCAGCGTTTACGCTTTCAATTTCTTCGGAAAGCTTTTATATTTGTAAAGATATATTTTGTGCCGCACCCATACAATACGAGTATTTCCAAGTATTTCTTGCGCTTCAGATATCTTTATAGACGTTTTTCATATTTATTTAATATCTAACGCAGCTCTTTTGCATTTGTTATAAACACAGAATAATTTTATTTCTTTCTCAGAAAAGAATTCAATGGTGGTAGCACAAGAAAGGCTTAGCATGAGTGAGCGCCATCTAAGTTGCTAAAATAGTTAAAAATATAAAATACCCCGACATTTTAGCTTCAAATAAGCATATCTCATGAACCGATTTTAATAAAACATATCAAAGAACACTCGCTACAAAAGCTGCTTTCAAATAAAAAAAAACCCATCCAAATCCACCCGTTCACCCCGGGTTCACCCGTTTAAGAGCTACTGTACCACAGACAGACACACACACACATAGTGGTCAAACTTATAACATCTCTCTTTTTTGGTCGGGGGTTAAAAATTCGTAGCGTATCGCTGACTGTACTAATCGCGTTTTGGTGCCACGAGTCACAACCGTTGGTACCGCGGGTTGCACCATCTGCGGAGTACATTCGAGATGAATGGGACGCAGGCCGGCCTTATGAAGTAAGACCCGAGCAGCCGAGCAGGGTTAACAGATGTAAAATTTAAAAGTCCGGAGAAAACTACGGATTTTCTATAAAAATCGTGAGAATTGGTCGCAATTTCAGTTAATTTTTCTCAAACGCAAATTACAGAAAAAAAAGTCATATTAGTATTAATTTTGTGCAAATATAGCACGCGCGGCAGATAAAACTGATGGGTTTCTAAATCAATAAGTGTTGATTTTATTTGTACGGTTGACATGACCAAAGTAGATTTTAATTAGTCTCGATATATAAAATTATTCTTTGTTTTTTCACCTTTTTAATAGAAAATTCTAAAAATATACTCTACTTTAATAATCCCAAGATTACCTGGGCAAGCGTATTTATAGGTAGGAATCCTGAAAATAATCTAAAAATGCTTAGATGTCAGGACATGATATGGTAACCCTAGACCCGAGGCCCCGAGATTATTACGTGTTCCATTACAATGGTATGCGCGCCTGCGCCCGCGCCGCTGTTGTAATGTTGGTAACACTCGCACTCGTAATGGTAAGCTTACGGTGTTTTCAGTTTATTTTTAACCCCCGACGCAAAAAGAGGGGTGTTATAAGTTTGACCGCTATGTACGTGTGTTTGTGGGTGTGTCTGAGGCACGATTTGGATGCGATTCGTTTTCTAACGATGGTTCTTAGACATTTTGTATTTTGTAAACGGTTAAACTTACTTGTATTTAAGTCGAGGTAGCCGACTAGTTTCGGTTCTCATTCGGAGACCTTAATCAATCGAAACTAGTACTGGGCTTTCTGTTCTCTCTAAAAGTTCGTCGACCGATCAAAGGACCAACAAAAAAAAATATACCACGTGGTCCTTTGACAGAGTCTCGATTTGACGAAATATATTATTCCTGAATCTTCATTCGTCTAATAGTGTTTCGGCATGTCATAAGAAATCCGTTTAATTAAGGGATTAAATGCGTCTTCTCAAAATAAAAATAACCCCTTTACAGATTAAACTTCACTTGTAACGGATTTAAAAAAAGTTTTAATAAAGTGTAGCTTAATTAATTATGTATAGTGCTCGTGCAAATCTAAAAAAACATGTTATGTTACGATTTAAAATACCTTCTGCACCAAGGTACAACTATTATTTTTCTCGTTCACTAGTACAGAATTAAAGAAACCTTTAGAATGCAAGGGCAAGCGCAATTATTGTTCGTTACCTCTGCCATCCATTAAATTCTTAGGATAAGACTTCAAGAGTGATTCACGAAGTCGGTTGCGTCATCAAATTAATATTCTTACGAGTCAGTCAGTCATTCTAGTCAGTCAGTCATTCCTCACTACTTCACGAGTCAGTCACTCATCAAATGTCAAACGATGCTGATTTTATTTGGGTTTGAAATGTATAAAAGAGAGATATTTGGCAGGGATAGGAGAAAAACAAAGTTTTAATGTATTTAATTTGAGTTATACGTCTTTTTGTTTACAGCAACGGAACAGATTCTTCCCTGTGAAAATGTTTTTTCTTCCTGCTGTCAAATAAATAACAGTAAAATAAAAATATCACAAAGGAGCTGTTTTACGGAAATATGGTGCTCAGGCCAAGAATGCCGAGATAAAAAAGAAACTCGAAGGAAGCATAAATTGACCACTTGACCATGACGCTGAAGTGCCTGGGGCAAGTCAAGGGTAATGTAATGTAGGCATTCCAGCACCTACATTACCCTCTCAGCTAAGTCGGCCAAGCCCATAGGAAAGACCAGCTGATCCACTAAAATCTACTCCCCTTTTCATGTGTGAGACGATGTTTTTTGTTGGACAATACAAAAGAAAAATAAAAAAATCCTTCAAAGTTGTAAAAGAAAAACCGGGTTGGTCCTAACAACTGAACCTATCGCAAAACTGAAAAAAAATGACTGCTTCACCGACCAAGGGCCCTGGAAACCAGTGTCTGGTAGCGTAGTTGTGTTTCGATGTGGTCGCCATAGGTTCAGCGATGTATGGGGAAAAAGCGGTTTTGTCCTAACGATTGTGAACCTATCTGTGGCCTATCAATACACAACAGCGTTACAATGCGTGCCACGAAAGAAGCGACTTGACCGCGCCTCTCGCACCTCTTTCCGCCGCCCCGACGACGCCCGGTCCCTTCCCGCACTGTGACTCAGACCCATACCGCTAAGATACCTAATCGTCACTGCGAGTGACTGCGCATTTCAAACCACGCGGTGTCTCAAGACTCTTCTAGCACGCATTGTACAGACTGGAGGCCCAGCCCGGCTAGGATGCCGCTACGCGAGTTTTATCTACGCTTGCCCGCGAGATACTCCTTCTATCCACGGGTAGTCAGAAAAGTGACATGTCTTTTCGCGAAACGCGACTGTCACTTGCTTTTGCCTTCAAAATCGTATCAGTCGCGGAGGGTAGCCATGTTAGCGTTTGCGACTTATTTCTCGTCGAATTCGGAAGGCAAAGTTTTTTGTTCGAAAGTCCGTTATTGGTTTAATCTTATCTTTAGACAATATTGAGAAACTAATTTAAATATTTTTTTTATTTTGGTCCAGTAGTTTTGTTTTTATGCGCTAAAATGTTTTGTTCCTATGACCGCCAACAGTATGCAGACAGTCGCGTGACGTCATAAAACCTTATCTTTGAAACGTTGTAAAATCCAAACTACTGAACCAAAATAAAAAATATTGAAATTAGTTTCTCAATATTGTCTAAAGATAAGATTAAGCCAATAACGGACTTTCGAACAAAAAACTTTGCCTTCCGAATTCTTTTCGCGGCGCGAAAGAAGTCGCTGTGGACATCTTAGACAAGTAGTGCGGCGCATATTTGTTTAGTGTCTTTGGTCTTAGCGGTGTCTGCACAAAGCAATGTCACGGCGCCCGGTGATTCAGTCGGGCCCAACCGGTTACGGTTATGTAAATGGCGACTTACCCACGGCCCATTGTCGTTGCATAAGGCATTGTTCGTCTCGGCCCGAAACTGGGCCGGTTTGCGAAACCGTGGCCCGTCCCGCGCCATACGTATACATAGATACAGCCAGCGACACGCTAGGATACCCACTTTTAACCTACTTAAAAAAAGGAGGAGGTACTCAATTCGAAGCGTTGTTTTTTTTATGTCACGGTTACCACCGAATTTTTGTTTGCGTGAACCTATATTGATGATTATTTTTTGTTTGAAAGAGTTTACTTCCCATGTAGTCCCATAAAAAAATGGTTAAGAAATGATTTGGTTGGAGAACGGAACTCTTCAACGGACAGCAGCAAATCACTCGAAATCAGTGCAATAGCTTAATAACCAGCGACGTCGTTTTTTTTTTCGTTTTTTTTTTATTATTGTTCGATTGACGCACTTATTTCGCGAGCGATAAAAGCTACCGTGCGGTATCGTAGCGTGTCGCGAACCGTACAATGGGCCATATTGTGCGTACGGGTCGGCATCGCCGACCATTAAAAAAAAACATCATGCTCTTTTTGGATGCGTTTTTTGCTGCAAACAAGCCGTCAAATGAGATTTTTTAAGACTTAAAGTTTACGTTGATCCCAGATCCTAAAACGTATGAATAAAATTTCTTGTGCTAGATCAATTCTTAGGTTCTAAGATCTGGAAACTAAGCCTTAAATTCTTATTTAATGGCCCGTTTTTACAAAAAAATCGCATCCAAGTTTTTATTTTCATCATGCCAATCTCGTCATCCTAGTCTAACAGCAAATAAGAACGGTTTTCGGTACATTTACATAACCGATTGCGACTATTGCAGGCTCGCTGTTGCTATAACACCGGGTGAAACTGGCGCCGCGGCGTTCGTTACTGCCGTTACAACATCGTTATCGCGCCAGGGTGGCCATGTCTTAAACTTAGTTGCGGCTTGTGAAAAAATGTCTAAACTCAAACTCAAAAAATGTTATTCTCTTATTACGAGTATCTACCCCTATTTTATACACTGGTTCCCGGCGCCGTGGCAGAACAAGGCGGAGATGGCGGGATGATATCGAAACCTTTTTATTGGCGTGAAGGTTTTCCCAGATAGGAAAGAGTGGAGACAAGGGGAGGCCTTTGCCCAGTATGCTTAGCATGGTCGTTTTGACACTCTCTCGAACTCGAGTGACAGACGTGCCATGTCTATTGTGCGAGCATGGCAGGCGGGATTCGAGATGGCAATAGATTAGGGTAATGTCGAGCAGAAAGTAGATATTGCAATTTTTAATAAAAATGTTGTATTTTTGTCTCCATCTCCATGTTGGCGTAGAGCCAACTCGAGCCCGACCGACAAGTTGACAGTTTTGCATAGAGAAGGGCCTATCTCGGGCTTACTATGCTGCACGTACTGCAGTGGGACACAAAAGAGGCTACATAAAAACCCTCGATATTTCAGGGATTTTTCTACTAATTATTTAAAATAATAAAAATTACTTTTGAGGGCAGATAGCCTATCGCGTCGCCCCAAGGAAAGTTAGAAGATGTTTTACTCAAGTATCAATTCAATCTTAGTAACAAGCATAAAAAAAACGTTGCCTAAAGTTAGATAAACCCTTTTAAAGTGTTACAAACTTCTAACCATTCGCCACTTTGAAAGCTGCATACAAGGCCTTTGATAAAGTTGCATCCTGTATAGGTAAACGAGTAAAAATTTCCTAATATAGTAACGCAATTTGCTATCAAATGTCCATAAATATCCCGCTAAGCGATCGCCTTCATTTGGCTCATTGAAGTTACGTCATACAATTTTAAATGAGCGTTGGGCGTAGGTATTCGGTATAGATAGCTAGGTACACGCGACAGCACGTGAGACTGTACACTTTTGTTCTAAACTCGTTCGTAACGTAACCGAATAGAGTGCTAGCGTGTAAGGGTCGATGTGCTGTCGTGTGTACGCCTAGCTAGATAACTTGTTTTATGGGTCGCCAAAAATAAGTTCTAAACTATCACCAATCAACTTCACCGAAACTTTTAAGTTTTAGTGTAACACTATGGGGTCCTGCAAGCCTATTCGCTGAAAAAAACCTGTATTTTCGACTAGCTTTTGCCCGCGACTTCGTACACGTAGATTTAGTTTATTTTTCTCGTTATAACAATAAAAAATAGTGTCACTCAGCGATAACGTAGCTTCCCATTCGTGAAAGAATTAAAAAAATCGGATGAGTAGTTTTGGAGATTACCCCCTACATACATACATACATACTTACAAACTTTTCCTCTTTATAATATTAGTGTAGATAACGGGTTAATACACAGGTTTTTCAGCGAATTAGAATAAGATCTATTTTCCAACAAAGAGACAAATTATGACAGTTGATAGCGCGGGAGAGGATTTTTAGCGAATAGGCTAACAATCGGACGGATGCTACTTTCGTAGGGACCATAAACCCTGAGCTTTGGGTCTTCTGGGACCTTTTGCAACTTGGGACCAGAGTATGGGCGTGGTTGATAAGATATCTTGTATACCCACCACACACCTCGACGCCTATCAGGCTTCAATAAAATTGGACAGCCTATGAATACACGCAAGTTTGGCTCACTGAATGGGTTACTAAACTATTCTCATGCCTTTCATTGGATTCGATCAAATAGTTTTTACACCAGGGTGGTTTTTGAGACAAAATTAGAGGAATACACAAACCTTTAAAAAAAAACAAACTATTGTAAAATAAAAGTTTCTTCTAAACAATCAGTTACAATGCCCGATAGCATAAAAAATTTAGTAAAGTAGCCTGTTCAATCGTACATGTCCCACTAGCAGGGCAAAGGCCTTATCTCAGAGAGAGAGTTATGTATAATATATCAACTTAAATTATTTAAGATGAAATACAACGCACAACTAGCGCCGCCAATAAAAAAAATCATAGTTTTTTTGGATGGGTTTTTGGCAAAAAACACTCCTGCTATTTCTCAACGCGAGGCTTAACTATTTTTAGGACCTAAGGTTTGGATTCCAGATCCTAGAACTTAAGAATGCAATCGATTCTCGCCAATAGTGGCCACTTTTGGCGAGAATCGATTGCATTCGTAGGAAATCCAATCCTGGAATCCAAACCTAAGGTCCTAAAAATAGTTAAGCCTCGCGACGAGAAATCGCAGGAGCGTTTTTTGCTAAAAACGAATCCAAAAAAAGATATGATTTTTTTTTCATTGGTGGCGTTAGTTGTGAGACCTGTTGCGTCTTAATAATAACATTGTCGCGACGGAATCCGCGTCCTAAAAAAAGTAGTCCGCCATCTTTTGTGTGTCGCCGTAACGGTAACCGTAACCCAATAGCAAATAAGTGCTTTTATGTAACCGTAACGCGCATTTACATACCTCCAGTTCAGCGCTGCGCTCGCGCACATCGCTTGCAATACCAACCGACAATCAACAATGGACCGTGTTGTCACAACAATGGGACCTAGATAATTTGAGCCTCATAATAAAATAATTAATAACCAACCGGTGCATGAAAAAACTCAAATATTCATCCGTCGAAGCAAGGCTGCCCGCTTACAAGCGGCTAGGTTCACAGTTGTTGAAATTGCAATGGCATTTATCACACACTATTGGCATAATAAACACAATCAAGAAAAAGAGTAAGACGCAAAAATTTAAATGGTGTGTTGTTTACTTACGATGTTTTGTGGCATAAACTCGACCTCGATTCAACCTTCTTCTTCTGTGCGTGCTGTCACCTATCAGAGGTTGATGATCAGCAAGCGTAGCATAAAGCTTGGTTAGGTAGTACTTAAGGTAGTTATAACTATATTTACCTCACTTACATTATAGTTATTTATTTGACGTTGAGCGGGATAGAGTTATAAACCCATGGATAAGCACGCTTTAACCCAACCTTATGCTAACCCAGCAGTTTGGATATTTCGTCCTTCGTAGCTGCCAAACGAAACAATAAGCCGGTCTGGTACTTTGCTAGAACCATTCGGGTGTTCCCTTCCTTCTTCTATGTTCCATGAAATATGTATGCGACACAATAGTACTAAAAGTAGTCTATTGATTAGAGTGAACAAAGAGAGCGCCTACACGGTATGCAAAATGTTACGGGTCCAGGTCCTGTTCCGAGCGAATTTTTAACCGTATAAAAATCTTTATTGAATACACAAACATTAAATCATCTAAAACTTATCTAAAATTACTTTCGAATTTATTCCTCATAAATCAGTGTCAGTATGGCCTAGCCCGAGCTGATATTGACGAATGATTAGGTATGAATTTTACCATATCTCGTAAACTAAGAGGTTAAGCGCAAAAATAACGAAATTTTCGAACCCCTTAATAAGCCCGAAACAGGGCCTTTTACTTTTATAAGTGTTCTGAAAACCGACATAAAGTATGTTAAACATACAGGGTATTATGTTTAAAATGTTCACGACGAATGGAAGAACCTTTGCTTTCACTGAAGTCGCTAGTGATAACTTGTCCTTTCGTTCGTTTGAAACTTTGTTAATTAAGACTAGACTAAAATATGCCCCTTAATCTAGTAAAGTGATGACTTTTACATACCTATACATTATGTTAGTGGTTAATGGAATGTTTTATTTGCTTTCAAAATATGTATCCGCTACCTAGCTAAAGTTTCCTAAACTGGGGTCACTCAGTGAAAAATTGCATTTTATGATATCAATCGCACGTCTCTTAACAACAATCACCCCATGCGAGAGCATTTCTAAAGTGATTTTAATAGACCATTCATTCATTCAGTCATAAGATAGCTAATCACAACCCTATGAATGTCAAATTTTATAGACACGCCATTGTTGTTTACCGAAATACTCAAGTTGGAAAACATCGACTTTAAGTGGGCGTAGTGTGAACGCGGCATAACTGTTGTTGTATAACTGGTCTGGCCAGCTAGTCCTGGATGCCCTGAGCAAAGTTAACTAGATTACAATTTACAAACATAGATATCAGAAACGAAACAAAGAGTGTACGTAGCTCCTGTCATACTTGAGAAAGTAATTGAATAAAGTGACTTTAGAGCCTATTGCAAAACTCGGGAAACTTACATTTGTTGCAATGAGTCATTTTCAAAGCAAATTTTTTTTTTACCAGGCGAATTTTCCTTAGTTTCGATTTTCCTTAGATCCTCAGTCATGTCCTTCGCCCACAATAATTAATCTCCTCTCTATTCCTATCAGGTTTGTATCAGCTGGTATAAAATGCAAGTGGCCTATAGTGATTCGGTTCAAGACGATACTTTCAAGAGTTTCAAGCATCTTGGCCAACCTTTATCGATATTGTGTTTTGTTTTTTGGTCCTGTCTCGTTTGAATCAAACGATCGAGACAAGACCAAGAGAATCACTAGGCCTACGGCAACAGATACAATAATAATTTGAGTTGCTTTATATTAATTACTTTGTAACCAAGTTGCGAATTTGTCGAAATGATGCTTTTTAGATCGTTTACTTTTTTGACGAGTGGTTGCAATTGCAATAGAGAGCACTTGCGTTTTAGACCTGCTGATACTAACCCCTTCTAGTGCAGTCCTCAAATTCAGTTAACCGAACTAATTGGACTACCAACAACGTTTCCCGCTAACCGATTAGTTGAATTAATTCTGATTAGGCGAGGATTGCTCCTGTTGCCTACGATTTACCAGTTGTCTGGAAGAGATCGCTCTTGGGGATAAAATAATTATCATTATGCATAAAATAAATTACTTTTTGTGTACAAGTTCGTCTCTTTATAAACTTAATTTTGTACAACCACCGTCAACCCTCGAGCTAAGGCCACTTTTCATCGGCGACAGACGTCAAACCCGCTCAGGTTTCCTCGCGATGTTTTCCATCAATTAAGTCGTGACGTAATTGCAATTTCTCGCTATCTATTTAGTATTATAGTTACACTGGCGACAGGTGAGCCTGGCGCAGCATACGCGTGATACTTTGACAAACTCTACAATATACTCTATCAAAAAGTCCCGTCGAACTTTTTACCCTATGATTGAGCACATCTCAAGTTTTTCTGTCGTGGTTTGCCGACAGGGTTTTTTTTTTATCTTGATTATCATTAGGTATGTATAGAGGGTAGGGTGCATTGCAGACCATGTCACCCGTCGAGTGGGTTTGCCAGTGAACACAACGCCCTGCTGCCCACACGCGCTCCGCAATGCACGCATCTCAGCAACAGATCTACATCGCGCGCTCGCTTGCGCACATTTCTCTGTGACTTTCACCTTGACCCACTGCGCATTAGCTCTGTTCCACAACTGGAGGCCAAGTGATGTTGGCTGGTTGGCAGCGAAGATTGAATCAGTTGCATTACTTGCATCTGATTTGATGTGGTTACATGCGATGCGACGTTTGTCGTATGCAATAGGTATGCATGCGTTTCGCGAGGGCTTTTGGTATATACGTGTAATGAATTCGACCTATTAGAGAACGTTGCGTTTATCCTATAGCAAAAAAACTATATCACAGACTATATCGAGCCCCTGTTCCAAAACAGGGTAAAACAACACTGTATAAACTAAAACATCCCAAGCGTATCGAATCCACAATCTTTGTAATGCTATAGGACTTGTATCAATGACGTACTTGTTGAGAGACAAGTTCCAGTCGGTTTGCGAGCAAGTATTTTATTACATTGCTGCTAAGAGCAAAAGAGAGTCAGCGTTTTAGTTAAGTTACAATAAGGGACATTTTACGTATATTTGTTTTAAATAATATAACTATAACTCTGAGCCTTCCTTTCTTTGCATAGCATTAGACGAGTATGTCTATATGTAGGCACACTAACATACTGAATCATGCACCTAGCACCATTTATACTCAGATAGTTTCGTCCGCGCCATATTTTAACTATCAACCTCTGAACATCCAGCAAGAAACCTAACCACGAGTAGATAGTAGACTGTCGAGGCGGTACATACCTACATCAGTCAAGGCGTAACAATAAATTATGCATGCAACAAGCTATAGTCCCTTAACCCTGAGCTACATTCTTAGCTGCCGCATTGGTTCAGTAACCCGGAGGTTATCGTGGGTTCGATACCTGCAAGTAACCAATATTTCACGAAAAAAGCACATATTGGCCTAGGTTTGCTTACTAAACATCAAACGTCTTTCTTCTATAAATTCTCATTAATAAGTACAAAATAAAAAATTAAAACACTTCCGACATTTTATCTTCAAATAAGCATATCTCATAAACGGCTGAACCGATTTATATAAAACATAACTCGCTAGAAAACCTGCTTATAAATTTAAAAAAAAAACATATAAATTGGTTTCCCCGTTTAAGAGCTACGGTGTCACAGACACACACACATAGCGGTCAAACTTATAACAACCCTCTTTTTGCGCCGGGGGTTAAAAATCGTGCTGTGTGTCGTGATGAAATAATGAAATACAATTTATTTCACAACCAGTGTCACAGTGATTAAATCCCGAAAAAGGGTAACCTGTGTTTCAGGAACCAGTGCCTTTCTTCAATTACACAAGTGATAGATATCGTCCAGCAGGGCCCAAATGTGACATCCGTCGGTTTGTTCCAGGTACTTTCTACGCGTACCGCCCCGCGAGCAGCGGCGTGACGCCGGCCAACTTCTCCATGGCACTCCCGAGCCCATGGGATGTGGATGTCAACTTCGGCGAGGTCAGCCAGGTGGGTGGTACAGCTCCTGACTTGCCAGTTCAAGGGCCTTAGTCTGTAACGCAATGGTGCCAAAATGAACTCCCCCAGTTGACGGCTTCAGTTACGATTTATTAATGCTGTCGGTCGGTGAACCCAAGGAAATGGGTTAGTCTCAAAGTCATCCATTCTTTTGTTTCCGAAAAAGAATACTCTCCATACTTGGAGTATCAAGTTCCTCCAAAGAATTTATTATGAGAAATATTTAATTTTAAAAGTAGTCTCAAAGTTCTCCAATGATTATTCATAAATAAATACATTTTCTATTAGATGTTGTTGTGGTACCGTCAGAAATACATCGGGAGGAAACCCTTGGGTTAGTTGGCTCCACATCTATTGACTTGTCTTTCCTGTGGACTAGGCCGACTAAGCTGTCAGGACGGTATAGGTGCTGGGCAAGCCTGCTCCATCTAAAACAATGTCCCAGGCACTGCAGCGCCGAGAGGTCTCTTCACCCATCTAGTGTGAGTGAAGGTGCCACTGGACCGTATAAACAATCTCATTACGTAGACGCAAAGGCCTTAGTAAAGCAAGGGATATTCTGATTCTAATTCTAGATCCAGTGTCGGTCCTTTTAATGTTTTGTAGTACAGCAAAGAATATTATAAGTCTTATTATATATTCTAGAGGATTAGTTCGCTTGTTGCGGGGGAAAAACGAGGAAACCCCGGTTTTGTCCTTCTACTGGGACTACATCCGACACGTCATTGCGTTACAGGCTAAGGCCCTAGTTCTCAAGCAACGCGCGGCCTTGCAACGCTGCTATGTGAATTCTGACAGGCGTTGCGAAAATCGTTTGACAGTCTGTTGAAGTGTTACCACCAGCAGGGTTTTCAGCATTTTTTACAAATCTACACGCTGCGTTACTTTGTTACTGCCGTCACTGCCACGGTTCACGCAGCTACATATTATAGATATTGTTATCATTATCACTACATTGGTCATCCCTAGATGGTCAGAGACCAACCCATCTATCGCATCATCATCTATAGTGATTATTTGTAGGCCTTTTCGTAGCTTCACTCTACAATTTCTTTTCAGATAGTACCTCATGCATTCAGTGTAAACTTGTAAAGACACTATAAGTTTATTGCACTATGTCGTTTATGATTATCTCGATTTGCAGCCTCCTGTGTTGTATTTGGGCTAAGGAAAAGCGTGCCTAGAATATGAAATAATATAAAATAAAATTATGTTACTTTCTTCGCTTCTTTATTGACATGCTCATTGGCCTTTAGTGTCATATTTTAGTTAGTCCTAAAAGTGTCCTGTTGTGGGCGTATTGCGTTGCTTATTGCTGTTGTTTTTATTTTTGGCCTATACGTGTTGTTACCTTAACCGACCGGGGCGGTGATAATCATACACTGTACGCGTACGTAGTCCACAATAATAGTTGAGAACGATTGTCCGAACTCCATTACTACCGCCCGGGGCGGGGGTCTTTGAAGACTGCTATTTCTGTTTTCTTTGCGTAGCTAGTTTGATTCTACGGGCGCGTGTGCCAAGTTGCCAACCTTGTGTGCCATTGTTATAGCCCCGCCCCTACTCGGCGGACTCGGAGAAGTTCGAGGCCGCCCGCGATCTGGTCGCCAGCGGCCACGATGAGCAGGCCGTGCCTTACCTGGCAGGGATTGTCAACCACGGGTCCGGGCCCTTGGTCGCGCTCGCCCGGGACCTCATTCGATTGGTAGGTTGAGCTGACGGTATACACCAGACTCGATCAATACTAAAGTCCCACCCACTACAGGCTACAGGCCGGGCACCGGAAAGACAAACCAATTAAGAAGGTCATCATTATCAGGGCCATGTTGCTGTGACATTTGATGTCTAAACAGCAATCTTTTGGCTAATAAAATGGCCACAACATTTAATCGTAACATTAGGTTGTAGAAATCAGTCTTAGGTCTAGATTTATATTATTTATTTAAGTAAGACATACAGACATGGATGCTATAGATAGTTTTTCATTAATATGCCATAACTGAAATCAGTAGCCCACCATTAGTAAGTCATTAGATCTCTATTGTTGCGAATAACAAAAGCAAAAGCTGTTAGTTCATAGCGAAGTTCCTGAAGTATTCATCTAGTATTCATTCATTGTACATTCATTCTACTATGGTATGGGCAAGGCGATTTTTAATCTGTGTGATAAATTGTAGCGAAATAGTAGATAGAGCATTATTTTCCTGAGGTCTTCCAGCAGCGAATGCACTGCCACTCTGAAACCAGTACCGACTATTAGCTGCGTGTGACCGACGCCCGGTTTCTGCTAGAGCGATAAAATATAACAGGTGATTAACCGAATTCAAAATAGCGGCACGTGATGGGCTGAAATCAGTTCAACGAGATTAACATGATGGTTACATTTGATCGCTCGTGCAGAAATCGGGCGTAACTCTTAAATCTCTAGTTAACAATGTATGGCGACAGTGACATTACTAACCCGCTTGACTCCCCCAGGTGATAAAGAAGCAGCACCAGAATGTTCTGGTCCGAAACCTCCGCGGGCTCATACTGCGCAGCGACGCAAAGCGCCTCATGCAGCTCCAAGATCTCATGTGCGTCCTATGCTCATCGGTAAGTAAGAATAACGCTTATTTAACCTCCGATAATGTACTGTTTTGATTGGTTTTAGAAACTACTTCTATGAGTTAGTATTTTGATTGGGACGGATTGGGACATAGCATTACATGGGCGTAAAGAAGTATTATAAAAAGTTAAATCCATGGCACACTTTACCGGCCCGCTCTTCAGTTTGTGGTGCCTTTGATTTTTTGGAGCGGAAACTATGGGAAACGGTACAACACATACATATGTATGCACTTTATAAATAAAATGAACAAAACCGGATCTGTATTAGGTATGTACTAAAACAGCGTAACTCTGTTATGTTGGGTCATGAACAATAAAATTAAACATGCTATGTGATTGTTTCGATGCTGCAATGCGACTGTTGCGTGCGTATACTCTGTCTGCCATATATTTATCAAAGGTGCAGTTATTGGAGAAATACTGTGCAGATTGTAGGGGGATACCGTGCAGTTTGGAAATACTGTGAATTATAGGAGGTATACTGTACGTACAGGCAGGTATTAGGGATTACATATTATTATAATACTGTGTACTTATTAGACGTATACTGTCCAATGTGCAATGCAAGTGATACTACGCAGTTTTAAGGGCATAGCTATGGGATAGCTAGCCTCTTTGCATGTAGGTATTTGAGGAATACTGTTTGGGTATTTGAGGAATAATGTGCACATATTAGAGAGATACTATGCTGGTATTAAAGAACTACTGTACCGGTATTATGAGAGATAACGTGCCAGTATTATATGTATAGGATATTGTGCTGTGCAAGTATTATGTGGGATATTGTGCGGGTATTTTTACGTATGTGAGACTCTGCCGGTATTAGGGGGTGCTCATCCACTTGACTTGGTTAGAAGTTGCCGCACCGAAGTGGAAACCCTTCTTCGAGGCCTATTCCCCTTAAAAGGGATAAACTGACATCATGGGGATCCAAATGATTCACGAGGCCTTTGCGGAAGTGACATATTGTATCAGTGGCCTTCCCTTTATTCTCATTCGCTGCATAATGTGCCATGCAAAATAATAATCCTACTTCTCTCCGCAGAAGTTCCGGCGGCCGGTGACGACGCCATGCGGCCATACCTACTGCCGCACTTGCATCGAGCGATCGCTGGACTACGCCCACACTTGCCCGCTGTGCTGCCGCTCGCTACTCAACTTCAACGTTGACTCTGTGAGTAGATTACGGATTTCAGGCATTATGGGACAAAAGCAAATTGAAATTTAGGCACAATGAAATCAGGGCGTTTTGAGATTCGGTCCGTACGGACCGTACGGAGGGGTAAGTAGTAGTGACCTCTGACCATCAACGTCGACTGTGCGTGCAAGTAGTTTTTTGTACTACTGTATACCGCATTTTGTGAATTTATTACAGAATAGATGATTATCTAAATGACAAAGAAGTCTGGCACTAAACCAGTTCAGCGCACGATCACCACACTTACCAATGTGTTATTTTTTAAGTACCTACCTGCATCACAAAATGTATTATTTTTTAAGCACGAGATCCTTGGAGATTCTTTACCATGCTTCTTCTCCAAGAACGATCTGAGCTAGTGAAGCTGGAGAGAAAAAAGTAGCTAGATACTTAGTATTAGATAGAAATAAGTATCTGATTTATACATATACTTTTTTTACTTTAGATAATATTTTGACGTTCAATGTAAATGATTTATTTATGGCATATTGAATAAAAACTATTGATTCTGATTCTGATTGTATTGTTTTACGTTGTGGTAAACTTGTAATGCTAATTGATTTATTGTCTCTGTCCCGTACTTATAGTTTTGTTTTATTTCTGTATTGCTCCTGTGAATACTGAGTGTAGTCAGAAGCCCTACGGCCTATCTCAACCACAGCTTAGTCGCCTTACGCCACAGGTTTAAATCGTACTAATAGGGTGTGAAGTGTGAACGCCGACTTGACTGACAGTCGCCACGCTTGGCCCGCAGACGCAGCAGACGGCCTTCCTCACGCGCTTCTTCGAGGTGGCGGGGCACACGCCGGAGCCCGAGGAGCCCGAGGTCCCGGCGGACGAGGGAAGGCTGCCCATCTTCGTCTGCACCATCGCCTACCCGATGTGAGTATGCCGGCGTGCAATACGCGCCACTAGTGCCAATTTTTATAGAAAAAAAACTTTTGTAAAAAAACAATAACTTCTAAAGTATTTATTTTAAAATTATGAAAATATTTAAAATCCTCAACAAGCCCTTTCATTTGATAATATGTCACGCAAAAAGGTTTGCGAATCTTTTTTTTTACTTTTGTACTTTGCCTCTCAAAAGTGCAAAGTTTGTAAAATAACACTAAACTTATTTTCGTTGCGCGAGTGATCCTATAATGGTTCTGTTTTCCCCTTTTGAGGTATGGAACCCTAAACACCTGACGTTTTGTCTCTAATAACAAAAACATATAATAAAAATAAACATAACAAAAAAATATGTATAAACCTAGTGACTAAAAGTCATAATTATTATAAAACTTATTTTTTTACTTATTTTGCTGGCCTTTTGACCAGTGTTTTTTCACAAAACACAAGGAATCGAAAATTTTACGTTAAGTGAATCGAAAAGTTGTTTTGGGGAAAAAAGTTGACCTTTTGGGAAGTCGACGTTTGGGAATTATTATTTTTTCAAAAGTGGACATTTTGGGAAGTGGTCCTTTTGGGAAGTTGACGTTTTGCACCTAAAGGGCCCACCAGGGTCCCGAATCCTCTAAGGTTCTGTCTCGCCCACCAGGGTCCCGTGTCCTCTGTTCGTGTTCGAACCGCGCTACCGCCTGATGATCCGGCGCTGCCTGCGCAGCGGTCAGCGCCGCTTTGGCATAGTGGGCACGCACCCGCTGACCGGATACGTCGACTACGGGACGGTATGTTGTTTGTTTGAACTTTAACTAAGCGGACCATTCCATTTTCCCCCACCAGAGTTGCCCCACTGGTAGAGAAAAATGAAATCAGACATACAATATTATTCCATTTTACCCTACCAGTGGGGCAACTCTGGTGGGGGAAAATGGAATGGTCCAACTAAACTAGTAGTTTGCCCCGAACTGTGTAGCTTTATTCCTCAAACAATTCAACTTCTAAATGTGAGTTCCAACAACTTTTGTTTCACGACTTTTGTGAAAGCGAGCTTATTTTTTTTTCATACAATTTTTTTTTTCCAAAATTATTTTTGGCAGTGCGTATTCTTAACTAGCGTGTGCCCGCGACTTCGTCCGCGCAGACTTTTTTTTTCTCGTGAGTTATTCGGGGCGGAGAGAAATACAACAAATCGAAAATCATAAAAATTCATCCACCCGTTCTCGAGTTATAAATGGTGTAACTAACACGACTTTGTTTTATAATTATATTAAGAAGATAAAAGCAGGAGAGGCTGCAAAGGTGGTAGAGAGTGGAGGAGCACGAAATGTTGAAATGAAATCGTAAAAAAGCAAACTCTTAAATAATAAGAAACGTTCAACGAATAAAAAGTATCGAGATATTCGAAAAGTCGTAGAACAAAGTTGTTGGACATCACACTTAGAAGTTGACCTGTTTCAACAATAAAGCAATTTAAAAAATATTCTGTTCTTATACAAGGTGTTCCAAAAGATCTTTTATTACAGGGTAATAGCACCCGGCGATAGGGATCATATCCCAAATATTTGTTTTGCTCTATGACGTTCCGTTGATTTTTAAATTGATTAAATGTGAACGCTGCGGCGGGCGAAAAGTATTTTTTAAATATTGTTTTCATTGACTTTCACAATGTTTAAACAACTTTTTCCAGAATTTTCATCCTGTTGACCAGTAGGTTACATCCTGTAAAAAGAGTTAGGATGCTTTGTAACACCTTGTATTTGATGTAAAAAATATTTTGGAAATAAACTATGTTGTATTTGTATTTCCCTGCAGATACTGGAGGTCCGTGACAGCGTCCGGCTGTCCGACGGCCGCCACATCATCTCTACCATTGGCATCTCGCGCTTTCGCATCGTGGAGCGGGCGGTGCGTGATGGGTTCGTACCTTTTACCTCTTTCTGCAGCTAATATTGTCACTTAGGACAAGGCACACTGGCGCCGCCGCCAATAAAAAAAAACATGTATTTTTTCTTGTCTGCGTTTTTTGCTATAAACGGACCGTTAAGATCTGGACCTATAATAATAAAATATATCTTTTAGCGATTTTAGCGATTTAGGTTCAAGGATCTGGATTCTAGGCCTTAGGTCCTAAAAATAGTTAAACCTAGAGATTTTCATTGGACGGCCCGTTTTCAGCAAAAACGCATCCTAAAAGAAGTTTTTTTTTTCATGCATTGGCAGTGCTAGTTGAAGGGGTACCCTCCTCTTAATTATTTATCTCCTTATTTTAACCACATTTACGCCCTGTTATAGTTATATCTAATGCGCCATTCCTCGAACCAGGTACGACATAGCGCGCGTGGAGCGCCTGCAAGACGACCGGACGCCTCTGTTCACTCCGCACACTTTCGGACAGCTCCACCGAAGCCTGAACATACGGATGAGGGTAAGTGCTTCGCTATTGGAGGTAATCTTCATACTAAGGCTACGGTACTCTAGGTAATCTTCATACTGGAGCTTCGCCACGGTAGGTAATCTTAATACTAATGCTTCGCCACGGTAGGTAATCTTCGCACTAATGCTTCGTCGTGGTAGGTAATCTTCATACTAAAGGTTTTCCACGGTAGGTAATATTAATATCAAACTAGGGCTACGGTACTCTAGGTAATCTTCATACTGAAGCTTCGCCACGGTAGGTAATCTTCATACTAATGCTTCGCCACGGTAGGTAATCTTCGCACTAATGCTTCCTCGTGGTAGGTAATCTTCATACTAAAGGTTTGCCACGGAAGGTAATATTAATACCCAAGCTTCGCCACGGTAGGTAATCTTCATACTAATGCTTCGCCACGGTAGGTAATCATCACACTAAAGTTCCGCCACGCTTTGTAATCTTCATACTGAAGGTATTCGAGATACTGAAGCGCGCGATCGAAAACTGTCGTAAACAGCTATGTTGCAGTAATAAAGGCACTCACAAATCAACTATGAATGTCGCTTTCGACGCTTTCAAGAGAAGAAAAATTATAGAACTTTAAATAAAACTAGATCGTCAGGATCTGGGTCTTGAAAGATGCTCTCACAGGGATTGAGATGTTAGATATTGATTTTAAAAAAAACTTTTAATAATGCTGCTATTTTAACATTCAACTTTACGTTCTCCGCAGGCGGAGACGTGGTTGCGCTCGATGGACGAACAGGCGCGCGCCGAAGTGGAGATGACCTTCGGATCGATGCCTCCTCTGGACCACGGCGGTTGGAGCCCCGACGGCCCGGCCTGGCTGTGGTGGGTGCTGGCCTTGCTTCCGCTCGACAGCAACCTGAAGGTGAGCCGGGTATAAGTGAACAGGGCTGGGTATAAACGAACAGGACCACGGCGGTTGGAGCTCCGACGGCCCGGCCTGGCTGTGGTGGGTGCTGGCCTTGCTTCCGCTCGACAGCAACCTGAAGGTGAGCCGGGTATAAGTGAACAGGGCTGGGTATAAACGAACAGGACCACGGCGGTTGGAGCTCCGACGGCCCGGCCTGGCTGTGGTGGGTGCTGGCCTTGCTTCCGCTCGACAGCAACCTGAAGGTGAACCGGGTATAAGTGAACAGGGCCACGGCGGTTGGAGTGCTAGCCCTTCTGCCACTTGATAGCAACCGAATTTGAGCTAAATATGTATAATGTAAAGGAAAAGTTTTGTGAATGCTTACCTCAGTTAACCTTATTTTCCATTAAAACCATTATAGACTGAATTTTAGGACTTTGGCTTAGAAAAGAGGTAAATTCGGTGTAGCGCGCTGCGCCCGTTTTTTTCCTTCTTGGAACAAATAAAGTGGTTTGAAATTATTATTATAGAGATTTCTTCGTTTTAGGCTGAACATTTCGAGCCCTTTAAGTATTCAATTGTATCTATCTATATTTTGACTTGATAAAACCTTAGTTTAGTTGGGGCCCCAATATGTTTTTCGCCCCAGGGCCCCTGGTTACCTATCTACGCCACTGCAAACGATACTCCGGATTTGTGGATTTAAGTTTAGTATAATTAGAGTTTTCTACTGCACACAAAGTTGAATAGAACGCAACTAACAATAAACCATCCATCTGCAACAACAGTGCGTTTTGTCCCCCCCAGCTGATGATCTTGGCGAACCAGGACGTGCGTAAGCGCATGGCCGTCGTCGAGCGCACGCTGGAGATAATGGCTCTGTTCGGGGAACCCTCGCCCACGCCCGGCGGACCGCAGCCCGCGGCGACGCAGCCCCCGGCCCAGCTACGGACCACCAGCCTCTTCGACGCCTGCCTCCAGAGGGCCGCTTGACAGATGTACGTGATGTACGTCGAACTGAGGATCGAGGCGATGCGGATCGAGGCGAGTTGGCTGGGGCACAGTAGGAGGAAGCCTTGAGAACAATGTACCATTGTCGAATGCGTAAGGCTGCGCCCGCATACGGGGTGTTGTTTTGGTTGCTGACACCCGACTCAGAAACGGTTTTGGTGACGTTTGAAACAAAAAATATGTTTAATGTTTTTCTAAAAAATAATGTTCCCATATTACCTTGTTCTATAATAGATAAGCGCAACGTGCGGACACTCCGATCTTCTCAAAGCGGGCGCGCGATGTGGCGCCCGATATTGCGAGTGCGGCCGCAAGCGATAGCATGGAGGCCACAATTTAATGATTTGTGGACATATTTCAAGGATTTTCTTGATTTTTTTAAGGATACATTTATTGGCTTCAGTAACGTGTAAATAATCACCCCTGAGTCGGGTGTCACTTGAAAAAAAACAACACCTTGTATTTTGTTCTTTTATCCGTACCGTTCTTCCGTTTCGTGCCCGCGTTGCGATCCAAGATCGCTGATTTGGACGCCGTTCGGAATGGTACAGCGGCGTTACGGGCCGTACGTAACCAAGTAACCAACGTACAGTTCCGATCGGAGTCCAAACCAGCCTGTGGACCAGTTTAAGGCCCGTGATATCAATCACAGTTTAAACCAAAAAAGCAAGTTTAAACCCTATCTGTCGATTAATTTTCATGCAAAATGCGTGGTTTAATTTATGGTCTGAGTTTATACTCTGATTAATATTACGGGCCTAAGGCGAAGAAGGGGAAAGCACCACTAAATAATAAATCTAGCTAGTTATTGTTTACACTATCATATTTATTTATTGACAGGAAAAGAAATGGTAAAAAAACGTCAAAAGTATTACAGACCGTCTCCGCCCCATTCTCAAAATGTCCTAGTCGTTAAATGTCAAATTCTTGCAATGCGTATCTACTTTCCACACAGACAGACTCACAGACGCGTCTTTGGGGAATAAATATCACATTTATAGACTAAGCATTTGCGATTTTATAAAAAATATATAAAATAGCAAATGTTTAGCGATTTTATCTACATGGATGTAGAGTCTATGTAGATATAGCTATACATATAGACCGATAAATCGCCTAATGCGCAGCTTGGTTGGTACTGTTCTTTTTACATGACGCGAGGTATACCTACCTTCACAACTAACCAGCTCCTCACACGCAGGCTGACCGTCTGTCCCCACCCACGGAGCCAGTACGTCCGTTACGACATAGCGCCCCTCGTGCCTTTGAGGCAATGTAGAGTCCATGCAGATGTAGCTATACAAGGTGTTACAAAAGTACCTAACTCTTTTTACAGGGTAATAGCACCCGGTGATAGAGATCACAACCTAAATTTTTTTTTTGCTGTATGACTTTCCGTTAATTTTTAAATTTATAAAATGTGAACGATGTGGCGGGAGAAAAGTATTTTTTAAATATTGTTTTCATTGACTTTCACAATGTTTTAACAACTCAAAGCTATGTAAATGCACCTACACGCACAAACATATTTTTAAATTTGAGCTAATAACAAAAACAAAAAAGTTATGAATTTTTTTCAATTTTGAGGTTATAAAATAAAAATAGTTTATTTTCAACTTTTTTTTACAGATTTGACATCCTGTTGACCAGTAGGTTACACCCTGTAAAAAGAGTTAGGTACTTTTGTAACACCTTGTATAGACCGATAAATCGCCTAATGCGCAGCTTGATTGGTACTGTTCTTTTTACATGACGCGAGCTACACCTACCTTCACAACTAACCTGATCCTCACACGCAGGCTGACCGTGTGTCCCCACCCACGGAGCCAGTACGTCCGTTACGACATAGCGCCCCTCGTGCCGGTCTCCTCCGGCGTCTGGACGCGCATCGGGCCTCGGGACCCGCTCTACTTCCTGGGGCGCGACGAAGACCTGCACCCGGCCTTCGTGTGGCTCCTCGTGGACCCCCAGGGCCTAGTCCGCCGCGTGATGCCGCTGGCCGCGTGCGCCTGCCGCGTGTACTACCGAGGCAACGGCCCCTTCTACGTCGCCCTTTAGATGAAGAGTTTGAGGCCGACGATGAGGACGAGGACGCTGTCAAGGCGAAGGTGCTGCGGTTTCCGTACTAATTGTTTGTTTTTTGTCATTCGAATGAAGTCTGGCATCGTGCGTGGCTCCCAAACGGGTAAACTGATTTGAATGAAGTTTTTTTTTGTTCGAAAGGTGACTTGATCGAGACTGTTCTTATTCTTAGCTAGATTTCATCAAAATCGGTTTAGCCGTTTATGATAATATCTTCTTATTTGTTTAAATGTCGCGGGTTGTTTATTTCTTTTATTTAAGTTTTTCATAACAATCATGTTTCATTTGTCCGTAAGTCGAAAAATGCATTTGTATGGAAACTGTACCACCGTAACCAAGCCTGAGACACATTTTGCCTGTTAACACCATAAGGATGCGTTTCCATTTTAGTGCCAAAACACAGTATCTCGAGCGACTCATTTTGCTTTGTGCTAGATACAAATTTTCCTGCGCGGCCGCACAACGCGTATTGGGGTGTAATAAGGGCCTAAAAGGCTCCCACGTATCCTGCGTATTTCCAACTAAAACAGCTGCGTATCTTGTGTCAGTGTGTTTTGGCACCTTTTTTGACCAGCATAGCAACCGGCTTCCCTCGCTACTCCCTAGCCCTCGGCTGCCTATCTGTAACCTTGGCAGCTGGAGAATTTCTACTTGAACGGGTTTTAATTATAGCGCCAACGCTGAATACTAGAAAATAATACATCAGCTGCTCTATACATTTGGTGCTGTAGGCATAGAGGTTTAGAATGGATAGGCTGATGCCTATTTCGAGTGTTCAACGTTGGCGCCCGTAGTGATCGATGTAGTAGCTCAAACTTTTGACCTTTCTGCAACAGGCTGTATGTTTTTCCCTGCTACTGGTCATAGGCCAAAAACACTACAAACAATACAGTGTGTTAAAAGACCGCCGACAGACCCGAAAGGCACCAAAACAAAGTATTTTCCATAATATTATTGCTGGGAAATTATTTTGGTTTTTAGGTTAACTTTTGTATTTTTCTTATCACGCAATGGACGTGTAGCGCAGAGAAGTCATATGGCGCAAGCGTTGGCATACACTTATGATACTCACGTTCGAGGTGCCGATGTTTAGAATACATTGCGGGTTGCAGTTTTAACGTCATTAAAAAAAAAAAACGTTTTCCGCTTTGTTGGCGGTCTAACACCCTGTATAGTCAAGTGTTCGATTGTAACGGAGCATGTACTCCTATAATCCTAAATTGTACTGCTAAGTACGCGAACTGGTCTTATATTATTGTGAAGGTAAGTGGCTAATAAGTGATAACTTACCATACCAATTATCTCATTGTAGTCATTTAAATGTAAGCTGTGAATTGATGTCGACCTAGGCTCGCAGCGTCTTTCACTAGATACAGGGTGGGACCCATAAAGTAACTTATACCGGTTTTTAACCATTTAGTGTAGACGTATTTTACCTAAAAGGTTGTTTGTTTATGATAAATAGAGGACGGAACCCTTTGAGAAAAGACGCTGCAGAACCAACTGTAGTATACTCCGTGCAATTTTAGTGGTTTTAAAGCCGAAGGTATTTTGTTGCAATGGTGATTCTGAGCCAAATTACAAAATTTCATTCCAAAACGCGCGAAAAAAAAAATTCACCTTTCCATACAAATGGTGTCGATTAGCGATAGCCGTTTGTATTGGGAAGAGTTTTTTTTTTCGCTCGTTTTGAAGTAAAATTTTGGAATCTGGCTCAGAATCACGAGTGCAGCTAAATACCTTCGGCTTTAAAACCACTAAAATTCCACGGTGAATAGGAGACGGCGCGAATGACCGTCACTTGATGTTTGTAACTGTAGCGTGACTGTTAAATTCTAAGTAATCAAACATCAGACCTCTAAAGGCCTGTTATATGTACTGTAGCAGTAACCAATTGTAGTATAGGCTAAAACTATCGATGAATTTCAAAACTAAACATGGGATCAAGGTGTTTAAGAACAGGGCTCTTTGTATTCGTAGTGTCTTTGTAAAAGTTTCGTTCGTTCATTAATGTGACCGTTATGTGTCTTTTTTTTTTTTGTTGGGACTATCTATTTGGGATTATCTATCTATAGCCAAATTACCTATTTTCATTCGCGCACCTGAATCAGAAACAAGAAGTAAACAGTTAATTATTAGAGAAAAATACCTCTAATGAAATCTTGCGTCTATCTCCCGGATTATAAAGTAGGCTGATGCGATGGACAAATTTGCGAATGAAGTAGATATTTGGCTAATAACTAACCCCTAAATTGCTGTACTATGACTTGTCCACATGGCACTCGCTCGATACAGCATTGCCTGTGGATGCACCCAGCCTACATTATTATAATTCGTTTACCAGCTAGTTAAATCCATTTAGTTAATTGTTACCTCTAGGACTTATTAAGTATTTTTTTATCGTAGGAGACTCTACATTTATATTTAGTGAGAACTTTGACTGATATATGATTAATTTCTAAGGAGATTTAAAAATGACTCCGTTAGGATGCGCGTAGACTGGCCGGGGCCGTATTTATGCGGTTTATATTTAAAAAGGAAAAAGGTCCATAGCCCATTTTACGTACATCTAAGCTAGAGCGTAGTTTAGTTATTATAATTTATGGTTATGTTCCAAAACGACATGTAGACAAGTTTATTTATAGGTAAAAGCGTGCTGGGGGACAGGCATAATATAACATTAAATGTCTTCAAGTACGCATGGAGCCATAGTTACAAGTTGATACAAAGTCTTAGGTATATTTATTAATTTTATTTAAATAAATACTCACTTTATTTTATCACTCGCTACCATCAACGCTATCATTCCTTCCAACGATTGTTTCATCAAGTAACATCATATCATCGCCAATGGTCGCGTTCCTATGACGACGACGGCACCCTGTGCAATATGGTGGTTGACTTACATTCAATCTTCGATCAAGAATAAAACAAGATAATGCATAGAACTCCAAAATGTGTCTGGAAAATTAGATGTCCAAATCCTCTTTGGGAGCTTATTTGCTCGTAGTCTATGCAATTAAAGTCAAACTGTATGCTAATGCAATAAGGTTGACATTCGAATATTAGACGTATGGTTGAAATGATGTTTCGTATTGTTCTATTGCTGATATAATTTGTTTGTGTAAGGACAAGTTTTTATTGTGATTGTATACGTAATGCGGATTCTATAGGATTTAGTTCGGTGCATTCAATACAATATAAAATACTTTACGGCGTATTAATTATTTGTAATTTTCACTTTTAATTTATTATTACTATTTGAACAACATCATTTTTTTTTAAACTTACCTTCACAGTTTCATAATTGAGAATCAAAATATTTTCGAAATGTCAACCATTATTATTGCAAGGGGTCGTTTAATTTCGAACAATTTGCGAATTTAATCGATTCTTTTCTCAATCAGAAAAAGGCCTTTCCACCATATTTGGTGCTTGGCCATACTTCACCAGGTTTGATGCTTGGCCAAACACCATGTTTTGGTGCTTGGCCAAATTTCACCATGTTTGCTGCTTGGCCAAACTTTAGCACTGACAGTTGGCCGCTCCACCGAATCTCAAACATTTCCTTAAATTCCTGTTGATTCCATTATTTTCGCACACACAAGGACGAGCAATCTGGCCAAGTGTTATTTTAATGGATTAAATAATATATAACAATATGACCAGTTGTATTTTCAGAATACCTATTTAATCGGAAATCTCGGAACGACCTACTGACAAAATCTATGCGAAAATTTTAAATCACGATTTATCATACTGGGCAGATTGCAGGATTCGACTTATTTTATTTACTTACCTACATTCAAAAGATTTATATCGCCTCTTTTCTAACACGCGCAACATTCCATTATAATTATCTCACGCATAAATATGTATAGTCATAGATTTAATGTAACTTCGACTGTGTTATAGGTTGTAAGTGTATTTAGTTTAGTAGTACCTATACTATTTACCTTTTGTTTTGTTTACTGCTTCGTTTTGGACTATTCACACACGCACGACCACTGTCTTATCTTAAGTCGCGCCATAATAGTAAGGATCATAAAAAACAACTTTGATTCTCGAAATAATTGTTCAACGACATATATATACCTAACCGATTTTGCCGTTGCCTCTACAATAAAATGTTGTAAAAAGAGTAAAGATGTACACGATTCAACATTCTTGAACGTTATTGTGCCGTTTTGAACGCAGCTATAAGACTATGTCCTGGCCATGTGTGTTTATTCCCTATTCTGAATTATTAATTGTATTTTCGTGTGCTCCAATGATCTGACATGAATTATGCACTCAAGAATGGTCGGATCTAACTAGCGTAAAAATAATTTATTTAAAACTCAATGTTTACCGATCGCTAAGCATAAGAATTCTAGATTTAAGGCTGCTTTCTGCGTCACAACTCGCTTCTTTGTACCTTTTCATACCTATAAAGGTAGTTGATGCGAATTGAAATTTCCACCGTCTACGGACGAATTATTGGAAAAAAACTACTTTCAATTAGACATTTTGAAATGTAATTAAGAAAATGTCGTGTCTAAATGTACCTTTGTCGATAAGCAGACTCATACAGCGGGTACATATCAGTTCCTTTTCATTAATAATAACTATGGTAACACAGCAATCCACGATTGTGTTATTCAAATAAGTGTAATAAAAAAAATCTGTCAATTCGAGCGTTGGACTCGCATAGGTACTAGGAATACATAATACACTCGGAGAGGACGCAGTATCGGCGCAGCGAGGTCTCTGATCAAAGTTTGACCTATTTAAAAAAAAGCGAGAACATTTTCGAACCCTTTATGTTCGTCCCCTGTGCGTGTATCACGACTTAGACGCGATATATCGCATTTACTGTGTTTGTCTAACGGTTTCAAACTAGTATCTAGTGAGTCAAACTATGTACGTACCTACCTAACCGCAGAACAGATATCTTCCTTTGTTCTGCGTACAGCGTTTCCAGTCATTACATTTCCGACTGCCTATAAAAATAATTAAGTAACAGAATCGATGTTAAAATAAATTTAATGTCTTGTATTCGTATATACCTAAAATTTAAAACCGGATGTTGGATTAACAGTAAGATAGGTTCATAAGATATGAATGTTGTATTTGTGTTTTAAACATAAAATGTAACAGTAGTGAAAAAAAAAATGTCGTTTTGACATGACTGTCCTTCCATCTACGGTGGCAGAAAAGTTGTAACATTTTTACTCTGACTGAGGAGACTCAGTAGCTACAATGACATGGCCACATGCATTTTAAACCAACTAAAGTTAATTTGGTCCCAACATTTATATCTAGAGCTACGCATGTAACTTGGCCGACGCGGATGGAGCCAGTCATATTTTGTATGAACATCATACGCCGGCCAAGTCTGACAACCTTGAGTATCTTATTTCATGTTAACAGGCCTGGCATGACCCGCAAGCCGCAAGGGGCCTTCCAGAATGTTCATAGACTAGTTTATTTTGGAGGCTGTGGTGCCGACAATGAGACATTTTCGAGTCCACGATAAATAATATGTCTGTGTGCTTATTCTGTAAAAAAAATAACACACAGTCGCTAGTCCTCAAAACCGGGTTATTTGCGGGTTTATTTCGATAAGAGTTATCTTCTTTAAAGAAGGCTGTGCCCAGGCCGTACAAGACACTTCTGCTGTCCTTATTAGATAGGTGAAACGGTGAAACGGCGTTGTGCGTCATGCTAGGCGTGCTGTAAACTTTATAGCTTTACTAAAGCCTTCAAGACCTTGGGTCGTCCGCCTTTTTACAAAATTCCTTCCCTAGTAGGTACGCCTTCCTCTGAGGATTTTCGTTCTTTAATTTCACTAGTGCACCTAATTAAAATACTATTTTATCTATTTCTTATAAAAATATGTACGAGTAATGTAAATAAAAAGCAACAAATACACGGTAAAAGCGCTGGCGCAAAAGTACTGGCGAAATGATTTTGTTTCGGCTCGTTTGATCTCGGCGTCGAATAATGCTAAAAGAGAAAGTAAATAAACATATTTTTAGATGATAAGATTGATAAGGAAAGAGACGTTGTATTTGACTTTTTATTTTACATTATCCTAAATGAATAAAAATTGTTACATGTAAATTTTTTATATAGAAAACCCTTTTGTAAAACTTTTTAAAATACCCACTTCTTGTTAAAGTACCTCAATAAAGAGATGTGTACGAAACACCGTTTATTAATTTTATATCTTGTATACCTATCCTATAGTATCCTAAGTGATGCAGGAAAAAAAATACACCAAATTAGTTAAAAAGATAATTTTATTTCTTTGCTTCTTACGTTTCGTTAATCAATTCTTCAAGTTATTTACATTGATAGGCCTTAGAACTAACTATCTATTTACAAAACAGTTTATTTTAAATCTAATACCTGTGATATTTATTATTATTATCGATTTGAATAAATATCTTGAAATAAAAATAAAATGCATTTTCAACGTCTATTCAGCCCAGGTTTGGCATCCACTGGTGTCTATAGGGCTATGCCAACCTTCCCGTGCTAGTCTTGCCCATTGATTCCGTCAGTCCATTAGCCTGACCCTGTGTTATCTAAAATATCCACCGTAAACAAAACCGTTTTTAAATGTAAAAAAAAGACTGTTTATTTCAGTAAGGGCTGTTTTCTAGTGTTTTGACCCTCGGAGGTTGAGTGGAATTTTTAGATAATAGAGGCGCTGGTCCACGGATTTCATCCGTCGACCGGCCGTTCCAGCGCGCGGGGCTGGAGCGAAATGTATGGTTTTTTGTCCTGCCGCGCGCGATCGGACCGCGCTGGATCGAAGCCTACGATTAGACTATAATGGATATTGACAGTTCATTTGTAAAAACATAAGTACATCACTAATCAATCAAGCAAGACCGGTGTTCTCCGTACATGTACACTACAGGGTGCACTCTAAGTCGATAGCGAAACTTTAAGTAGGATGTCTACTGATCAATACAAACAACTTGTACAGGGTGTCCGGTGGCAGAATCAGGATTTAAAATATAAATAACAAAAAAACTACGTGAAATATACATTTATATTTTTAATCATTATAAAGAAGACAAATGCGGGTTTTATTTCTTAAAAATTATGTCGTCTAAATGTTGACCGTCACGTCGGATACATTCATGGAATCTGGCTTCAGTATTTCTTGCCACTCGCTGGAGAAGTGCCGCCGAGATGCCATGAACTTCGCGAACGATATTTTCTTTTAATGATGAGATAGTCGCCGGGTTTGTTTCGTAGACTTTATTTTTGAGATATCCCCACAGAAAAAAGTCCATGGGTGTAAGATCCGGTGACCTGGGTGGCCAGGGGATGTCACCGAAACGACTTATCAGTTGGTTGGGGAAGAAATCACGCAGTAGCGCCATGGTCTCCCTAGCAGTGTGCGGGGTGGCGCCATCTTGCTGAAACCATGTCCGTGAAGTGTAGGAAGGATGGTCTCTCAATGTTGGAAAAAAAAAATCATTGAGCATTCGCCGATAAGCAACACCAGTCACAGAAATTGCGTGCCCTTGACCATTTTCAAAAAAATAGGGTCCAATTATTCCCCTGCTTGATAATGCACACCAAACCGTCACTTTGGGACTGTGAAGTGGCTTTTGGTGTTTTAAGTGGGGGTTTTGTCCTTTAGGAGACCAATAACGACAATTCTGCTTGTTTACACTGCCATTTAAGTGAAAGTGGGCTTCATCACTCCAAAAAATAGTGTTCACCGTGCGAAATCGCTCCAACATTGTCTCACAGTAATTTTTACGCAAGTTGTAATCATTAGGCTTAAGAGCTTGCACAATTTGAATTTTAAATGGATGAAATTTAAGATCCTTCTTCAATATCTCGTGCACTATAGTTTTTGGAAGCCCCAAGGCAGCCGCTCTCTTGCGAACGGACTGACGCGGATTATCGCTCAAACTGGACGCGACGAGTTCGATGTTTTCATTTGTTCTCGACGTCCGGCTGGGCCCCGGTCGTGGGTTATTTTCTGCTGAACTTGTTGCCCGGAACCTTCGCACCCATGATCGAATCAAATCTTCACTTGGGGCGTCACGTAACCGTCGAATATTGTAACGTGAACAAAATCTTCGACGAGAAATTGCACACGAATCATTGGCTTTAAAATACGCTTCGATTGCGAACGCACGTTGTTCACCCGTCCACTGCGACATTGCGACTAAAAAACCCGCACGAATGACGAAACCAACGCGGCCCCCTCCCCGCTCCTCCGTGCAACGGTTACGGAGAAATTCGAAATTTAAATCCTAAATCTGCCACCGGACACCCTGTACTAGGTGGCGACAAAAATGGAACGAAAAAAATATCAGCTGTTTCATACATTCGGCGCAGTACTGAGGCGACCTTTTGTATGGAACAGCTGATATTTTTTTCACTCGATTTTTTTCGCCACCTAGTACAAGTTGTTCGTATTGATCAGTAGATTGCCTACTTAAAGTTCCGCTATTGACTTAGAGTGCACCCTGTAGTTAAAATTAGCTTACGATACATCGCCCACAATAAGTAGAAAACTTATAAAACCAATCCAATGAGCCGTTATCAACGAAGAACAAATTCATAGAAGTTCAAAGACGGCGCAGGTGTGGCCATACGGCTGTCAACAAAAATCTGTCCTAAGTGAAATTTGACAGCCTTATTCCGGTTCTTCTATGGCCACGCCTGTAAAACTGTATGACTACTAAATAAAAAAAATACTTCCGACATATTTTTAGCTTCAAATCAGCATATCTCATAAACGGCTGAACCGATTTTGATAAAACATATCTAAGAAAACTTGCTAGAAAATATAAAAAACCGCATTCGGTTTACCCGTTAAAGAGCTACGGTGCCACAGACAGACGCACACACAGCTGTCAAACTTATAAAGTAGGTTACACCCTGTAAAAAGAGTTAGGATGTTTTGTAACAAGTTGTATAGAATAGTGGCGGTATTTTAACACCTTGTATGTGTTAAAAGACTGCCACTATTCTTGTTATATACCCAAGATACGGTCTATTCAACCCATTCTTGTACTACGCCTACAGGAAAACAGATCACTGGTTTTCAGCTACAGCCTTCAAAGTACAAGAGCGTTGAGCGAGCGGGCTCCCAGTGGACGGCTTTATTAATGCTGTCGGTCCTTTGTAGAACAGCAAAGAATATTCTAATTCTAGAGGATTAGTTCGCTGGTTGTAGGAGAAAAACGAGGAAACCCCAGTTTTGTCCTTCTACTGGGGCGCGATCGACACGCCATTGCGTTAGAGACGTAAACACCAGCAGAATAACGTGTCTAGACTTCATTATTTGTCATAGAATTTCAAGTATAAAATAAATAATAAAATTACTTCATTGACATTGTTATCATTATAATGAATCGAAATTGTAATTGTAATAGATGTGAAATAATTATTTATAATAGGTCGGTATTTTGATATTATTAGTTCTTATTTTGTATAATGTCATAAGGTAGGTACATGGGTAATAAAAACTTTTAACATTTCTAACGGGCATTTTTTAAATAGTTTTCTGCCTGAAACACGTCAACTTCTAAATGTCATTCCCAAACACTTTTGTTTTACGATTTTTCGAATAGCTCGATACTTTTTAGTTATTGAACGTTTCTTATTCTTTAAAAGTTTGCTTTTGTACCATTTCGCTCGGCGCGCTTTCGTGCCCCTCCACACCTTACCACCTATCCAGCCTCTCCTGCTCCTATTTGATACTCCGCGCCGCAGATTTTGCCAAACAATTTTGGAAAAAAAATAAAAAAAATGTATGGTTGGAAACCACATTTAGAAATAAACATGTTTTAAGAATAAAGCTATTTAAAAATTACCCTATACTCGTAGTTGTCTATAAATATATTCCCTTTACGTTGGTCCTCATATCTAATGTATCCTAAGTGTTCCATAGTCATACTATGGTCCAGAGGTTATTTATACATGCACTGTGAAAGACGAGAGCAAAAGCTGGTTTTGATCTACTGGCTGATTCTGAACAACTTTTGTTCATAACACTACCTCGATCATGTCAATATCGACAGATTTATATTGAGAGACAAATTGATCTAACCCATGCTGCCATCGAAAAGATAAAAAAATCTTAACACGTTTCACGCGACAATTTCACATTACTTAAATTAGGCCTTCGCATCTACGGAATGAGAGCGTCCAGTGGCACCTTCACGCACACTACTAGATGGGTGGAGTGAACACTCGGACGCTGCAATGGCTGGTACGTTGTTTTAGATGGAGTTTTAGCTGGCTTGACAGTTTAACATCATTGAGTCATTATTACATCTGCGGTGATTCCGACATCCGCATAACCTAAACGTGCAAGTAGCTTGCAGATACCTACAGTCACAGCCGCGCCAGCCTCTTCAGTGGCCGCGCTTCGCCTCCTTCCTAGCACCCTTGAGGTCCACGGGGGACCTTTTGAGCCTCGGCTAGGTGGTGAGGGACAGGAGGCGCCGCCGCCGGAAGCGCCGGCCGCAGCGCGTCCACGCCAGGCTAAGTAGGTAGAGGACGACCAGACCGGCTAGCAGGAGCAGAAGGCGCGAGTAGCGGGAGGGCGCCGCGTCTTGGGGCGCGGAGTGCGCCCGCGCGTGCGAGGGCGCCGCGCCGCGCCATGCGCGGGGCGCCGGCTCCGTCCCTTCCAACTCCGGGGCGCCTGTCAAATTAGTTTTATTTCATTGACATAAATTACACGAGGTGTGAAAATGGTGTCCAAAAATTCCGTGACTTTGTGGTGGCTTTTAGACATCAACAATTAAAATAAATAGATTGTCGACGTCTCGCAGGGTTTTTGGTAATTTGTTAAGGCCCAGTAGTAGGCACAACCTACTACTGGATACGTTTTGAATGCGTTTTTTGCTAAAAACGCTTCATTAAGTTCTCAAGGCGGGGTTAAATATTTTTAGGACATAAGGTCTAAATTCCAGATCCTAGAACCTACGAATAAATCCCGCCGCCGCGAAAAGTGGCCACAACAAAACGCATCCAAAAAATTATATTAAAAATTATTATTACATAATAAGATATGTTTTTTTTTTTTCATTAGCGGCGCTAGTTGTGCCTATATCTGGGCCTTAAAGATTTTTGGTGCCATCCCAAAGAAACTCTTGTCAAATAACTAGATATGTGCCAAATAACTAGATAAGTGTTATGAGATATGTGCCTTATACAACGTGTTACAAAAGATACGAACTCTTTTTACAGGGTGTAACCTGCTGGTCAACATAATGACAAATCTGCAAAAAAAAGTTGAAAAACACAACTTTTTTTTTATAACCTCAAAATTGTAAAATTTTCAAAACTTTTTTGTTTTTGGATTTAGCTCCAATTAAAAAATATGGTTGTTTGCTTAGTTGTATTTTAATAGCTTCAGGCTGTTAAAACATAGTAAAATTCTATGGAAACAGTATTTTCAAAATACTTTGCTCCCGTCACAGCGCTTACATTTTAATTATTTAAAAATCAACGGAACGTCATATAGCTAAAAAAATATTTTGGTTGTGATCCCTATCATTAGGTACCATGACCCTGTAAAAAGAGTTAGCATCTTTTGTAACACCTTGTATAAAGGACAAACTCGTGAAGAAACCGCGGCTAAGTTGGCTGGCTCCGCTAGTATTGACTGGTATGTTCTGTGAGACACTAGCTAGCTGGTAGTCTGTTACCTATACTATTAGAATTAGACATGTGTAGGTAATGCTTGTAATATTACAAAAGACATATTACACAACGGTGTCATGAAATATTACACATTACACGAGAGAATAAAGCATGGCACATAGCATTTCATTACACTAGATGACATGAAACATGACACATGGCATTTCAGCACACTGTACGTACTGCAATGAAAGTGTGCTGAAATACCATGATGTCATGTTTCATGTCTGCAATGAAGAAATACCATTATGTCATGTTTCATGTCTGCAATGAAGAAATACCATGATGTCATGTTTCATGTCTGCAATGAAGAAATACCATGATGTCATGTTTCATGTCTGCAATGAAGAAATACCATGATGTCATGTTTCATGTCTGCAATGAAGAAATACCATGATGTTATGTTATGTTTCATGGCTGCAATGAAGAAATACCATGATGTCATGTTATGTTTCATGTCTGCAATGAAGAAATTCCATGATGTCATGTGTCATGTTTGGTGCCATGATATAAGGTAATATCACGCGGTATGAAATGTCATGAAATATATCATGACTTCGAAGTGCACTGTTTCGCGCATGTCTAATTAGAATCCGTGGGTTGAGGTTGGAGCCCGTACAGCGGCACGGGTCGGGCTCCGCTGCCATAACTACTGCGTTACCTACGCTCGTGTGGTATATAACCAGTTGCGAAAACATTTTGCTGGCGCGATGCAGGACTCACCTATACTCTTGGGGTCGGTGGGCTGGTGCCGCGGCGCCAGCGTGCGCGCCGAGGGCGGAGCCCTGACGGGGCGCGGGGGGAGGGGCGAAGGCTTGGGGCAGGGCGGCACCGGTCGGGCTCCGCTGCCGTCCGGCGAAAGGACCCGAGAGTAAGCGTGTAGGCGTCCGCCTTCCGCGCGCCGGGGTAGCTCTGAGGAAATGGACGGATTAATTAGATAGATAACTCTTTATTGTACACCAAAGATAAATTACATTGTTTATTAGACCGTATACGATTGGTGGTCTTATCGCTAAGAGAGCGATATCTGCCAGACAACCGTTTTTAACCCTTAAGATATTTTTTAACCCCCGACTAGGGCTTGCATTCGAACATTCGAATAATAAAACAGTTCGAATATTCGATTATAAATCTGCGATATTCGAATATTCGACCAATTCTCTGGAAGAGGAAATAGTTAATGACTGGGCAAGCGTGATGTGTACTATGGGTCGACAAGTGCCTTCATGACATCAATAATGTTTCGCGCATGGTATCTAATGTCCAGTGATGGATAATCAAGATGAGCAAGAAGAAGAATATAAAGAATCTGCTGGAAATACAGCGGAGACAGCAGAGGAAGTATCGGAAGAGTAATTAGCGATCAAAGTAAGTTGAAAGACTAGAATTCGGAGAAATGTAATTTCGGTCGGTTTTATTTTATTTTTGTTGGTTTGGACAAAAAACTCAAAAAATCGCTGAATATACGGAATATGAACGGTGGTGATTCGGGTACCACTAGGGGTGCTCTATCTATGGACTTCCGCTTAACATTATTTTTGGCACACCCTGTATAGCTTTTACGTTTTTTAAAATTAATTATTCGAATAATGTTCGAATATTAGAATAATACCCGAAAAATATTCGAATATTCGAAAACCAAAAATCTTCGAATATTTGCAAGCCCTACCCCCGACCCAAAAAGAGTGGTGTTATAAGTTTGACCGCAATGTGTTTGTGTGTGTGTGTCTGTGGCACCATAGCTCTTAAACGAGTGAACCGAAGATGCAATAGATAGCTTTATGTGCTTGGCGCTGTGACCTGAATTGCACTTTATTGTGTAGGAGCTAGAGTCGCTATTTATTTAAATGATAGTGCGGAGTGAATCTGTACCTAAGTTCGAAACGGGTCGAATCGCGGTTAGTTTCGTAGCTAAATGAATTTTACTATTCCGACATTTCGGCTGCGTTGCAGCGGCCGTGGTCACGGGCAGCGGTGGTGCGGCGGGTAATTAATTTACCTACCAAAATGACCGCGATTCGTCCCGATTCGACCCAAACTATATGATGTGGTTGTCTCGTATAGCAGCCAGTGTACCTGAGGGTATGATGTGGTTGTCTCTAACAGCAGCCGGTGTACCTGAGGGTATGATGTGGTTGTCTCTATCAGCAGTAGTGTACCTGAGGGTATGATGTGGTTGTCTCTATCAGCAGTAGTGTACCTGAGGGTATGATGTGGTTGTCTCTAACAGCAGCCAGTGTACCTGAGGATATGATGTGGTTGTCTCTAACAGCAGCCCAGTGTACCTGAGGATATGATGTGGTTGTCTCTAACAGCAGCCCAGTGTACCTGAGGATATGATGTGGTTGTCTCTAACAGCAGCCAGTGTATCTGAGGGTATGATGTGGTTGTCTCTATCAGCAGCCAGTGTACCTGAGGGTATGATGTGGTTGTCTCTAACAGCAGCCAGTGTACCTGAGGGTATGATGTGGTTGTCTCTATCAGCAGCCAGTGTACCTGAGGGTATGATGTGGTTGTCTCTAACAGCAGCCAGTGTACCTGAGGGTATGATGTGGTTGTCTCTAACAGCAGCCAGTGTACCTGAGGGTATGATGTGGTTGTCTCTAACAGCAGCCAGTGTACCTGAGGGTATGATGTGGTTGTCTCTAACAGCAGCCAGTGTACCTGAGGGTATGATGTGGTTGTCTCTAACAGCAGCCAGTGTACCTGAGGGTATGATGTGGTTGTCTCTAACAGCAGCCAGTGTACCTGAGGGTATGATGTGGTTGTCTCTATCAGCAGCCAGTGTACCTGAGGGTATGATGTGGTTGTCTCTAACAGCAGCCAGTGTACCTGAGGGTATGATGTGGTTGTCTCTAACTGCAGCCAGTGTACCTGAGGGTATGATGTGGTTGTCTCTAACTGCAGCCAGTGTACCTGAGGGTATGATGTGGTTGTCTCTATCAGCAGCCAGTGTACCTGAGGGTATGATGTGGTTGTCTCTAACTGCAGCCAGTGTACCTGAGGGTATGATGTGGTTGTCTCTATCAGCAGCCAGTGTACCTGAGGGTATGATGTGGTTGTCTCTAACTGCAGCCAGTGTACCTGAGGGTATGATGTGGTTGTCTCTAACAGCAGCCAGTGTACCTGAGGGTATGATGTGGTTGTCTCTAACTGCAGCCAGTGTACCTGAGGGTATGATGTGGTTGTCTCTAACTGTAGCCAGTGTACCTGAGGGTATGATGTGGTTGTCTCTAACTGCAGCCAGTGTACCTGAGGGTATGATGTGGTTGTCTCTAACTGCAGCCAGTGTACCTGAGGGTATGATGTGGTTGTCTCTAACTGCAGCCAGTGTACCTGAGGGTATGATGTGGTTGTCTCTAACTGCAGCCAGTGTACCTGAGGGTATGATGTGGTTGTCTCTAACTGCAGCCAGTGTACCTGAGGGTATGATGTGGTTGTCTCTATCAGCAGCCAGTGTACCTGAGGGTATGATGTGGTTGTCTCTAACTGCAGCCAGTGTACCTGAGGGTATGATGTGGTTGTCTCTAACTGCAGCCAGTGTACCTGAGGGTATGATGTGGTTGTCTCTAACTGCAGCCAGTGTACCTGAGGGTATGATGTGGTTGTCTCTATCAGCAGCCAGTGTACCTGAGGGTATGATGTGGTTGTCTCTAACTGCAGCCAGTGTACCTGAGGGTATGATGTGGTTGTCTCTAACTGCAGCCAGTGTACCTGAGGGTATGATGTGGTTGTCTCTATCAGCAGCCAGTGTACCTGAGGGTATGATGTGGTTGTCTCTATCAGCAGCCAGTGTACCTGAGGGTATGATGTGGTTGTCTCTAACTGCAGCCAGTGTACCTGAGGGTATGATGTGGTTGTCTCTAACTGCAGCCAGTGTACCTGAGGGTATGATGTGGTTGTCTCTAACTGCAGCCAGTGTACCTGAGGGTATGATGTGGTTGTCTCTAACTGCAGCCAGTGTACCTGAGGGTATGATGTGGTTGTCTCTAACTGCAGCCAGTGTACCTGAGGGTATGATGTGGTTGTCTCTATCAGCAGCCAGTGTACCTGAGGGTATGATGTGGTTGTCTCTAACTGCAGCCAGTGTACCTGAGGGTATGATGTGGTTGTCTCTATCAGCAGCCAGTGTACCTGAGGGTATGATGTGGTTGTCTCTAACTGCAGCCAGTGTACCTGAGGGTATGATGTGGTTGTCTCTAACAGCAGCCAGTGTACCTGAGGGTATGATGTGGTTGTCTCTAACAGCAGCCTGTGTACCTGGGGGTATGATGTGGTTGTCTCTAACAGCAGTCAGTGTACCTGAGGGTATGATGTGGTTGTCTCTAACAGCAGTCAGTGTACCTGAGGGTATGATGTGGTTGTCTCTAACAGCAGTCAGTGTACCTGAGGGTATGATGTGGTTGTCGCGGTGCGGCGCCGCAGCGTCGCGCAGCGCGCCCGGCACGTGGGCCGCGAGCGCGTACTGAAGCCCGGCCAGCAGCAGCCAGTGACAGGGGGCTGCGGCGCCGCCCTCCAAGCAGGACGAGTCGCCGTAAACCACGAGGCGGCCCGCCTGGCGGACGGACAAAGATACACTTATTAAGGTTCAACTAAAGTATACCGCGGAGACCCCGCATGATCGTCCTTACACCAAACGCTGCCAAATGGCTAAGAGAGCTGGATGTTCGCCTGTGATTTGTTACAAATGTGTTTTATTTTATTGAATAATGTTGTGGCCATACGAATAAATAAATAAACTAAAGTATAGCATGCAATGCACAATTTTCGGTTTTATCAATTTTGTAGCTTAACTGAGCAAATATTGCTCAACGATTTTTATTTCTTGAAAGTAAAATAGTAGGTATCGTTTTCATTATTCTAAACAACAAATAACAATATGTGGAGCAAATCTCTGAACGGACTTAGATTAGACACTAGGCGCCAAATAAGCTTTTCTTCAGCTCACAAATACCTATCCAACGACGTCCTCGCCCTCCTTCGTGCCACTCGATATCTTACCTTGGGCAGTGCGTCAGAGGTGTCATTCTCGTAGTTATCAGCGCCACCGTCGGTTTGCAGCAGCCCCAGTATCGGCACCGCCGCACTGTCGCCCTCGCCCTCTTTCGTGCCGCCCGATATCTTCTCGCCGGACATTATCTGCGCAGATGAGGGACTGGATCAATTAAGGCACAATAGGACGCACAACTAGCGCCGCCAATGAAAAAAAAAACATATCTTCTTTTTGGATGCGTTTTTTTACGATACGATACGATACGATTGCAATCCACCCAGCCAGGTAACCCTGACACGGCCAGGTGCCTGTTTCATATAAATACAATTCATAGTTTATTATGACAATTCGATATAGATTGCGTAGTCGATTTGACATGAGGTTACAAAAAAGGTTTGTTTACAAACCGACCTATCAATGAACATCGAATTGTCATAATAAAATATTTATGTCAGTTATATGAAACGCGGGCCAGGCCGTATATACCGAGTCGGTTGGTAACTGCCGCTTTCCTCAACCAGTTCGTAGATGAATCACCCTAAGGTAGGATTAATCCACGCACCGATTATTGAGAACGACTGTATGCTAGCCTCGCTAGCACCGACTCAGTACTTGTACCAGGGGATGCGGTAATTTTGGATTTACGGATTAGGAACACACACTCAAGGAAGGGGTAGGAGAGAAAATAATCGAGCGACTGTGCAGCCTTAACCCAATTTAGGAGTAGTGGAAGGTTAGGAAAAAGGATTTTAGGAGAGTGTAATGGTGCTTAGCCCTGTGGGCGTCTTGCACGTTCTAGTTTCACTTGGAGTGGTCTGCTAGCTGTCTTGCTTGCGTTGCCACTTCATTCGGATGCTGCTCGATGTCGCTTGGTGGATCGTGGTCACTGTCTGTCTCTGGGTTTAGTTCTTGCTTTTTTGCTAAAAAACTCTCCTGCGATTTCTCAACGCGAGGTTTAACTATTTTTAGGATCTAAGGTTTGGATTCCAGATCCTAGAACTTAAAATGCAATCGATTCTCGCCAAAGTGGCCACTTTTAGCAAAAAACGCAACCAAAAAGAAGATATGATTTTTTTTTTCATTGTCGGCGCTAGTTGTGTGTCCTTACCTGGGCCTTAATAACTACAAAAAAATTACGTATTGACACTTCGGCTTCAAATTTGCGTAAGCATATCTTATAAACGGCAGAACCGATTTTGTTAAAACATATCTCTAAGAACACTAGCTAGAAAACTCGTCTTTCCTGTGGGCTAGGCTGACTAAGCTGTCAGGTTGGTTTAGGTGCTGGGCAAGCCTACTCCTGCCGCCCCTGGTCTGCCAGATGTGCCGTGAGGAGCATTCCGTGTTCAGGGAAGGTGTGTTAAAAGGAGCAGGATTTCAGGCAGCGTGATAGATGGCGAGGGAAAAATAATAGGCGGCAAAACACACGTCATTCTTCGTGGTAATCTTAGAAAAATATAATATCGACAACAGCGCCATATCAAATCTATATCGATCAGCCATCTAGTGACACAGGGCCGAACTAACACGTAGGTAGAAAGGTTAGGTCTGGTTTGGGAAATCAGTGAAGTACTTAGTTCGGCCGTCTGCGACCAGACCGTAATGGCGCTGCTGTACTTGTACAGTGTGTATGAATGTGCCACTCGCGTAGTACATCGGATCATCATACCTGCTGCCCCTGGTGTGCCAGATGTGCCGTGAGAAGCATCCCGTGTTCCGGGAAGGTGTGTATGAGTGTACCACTCGCGTAGTACATCGGATCATCATACTTGCTGCCCCTGGTCTGCCAGATGTGCCGTGAGAAGCATCCCGTGTTCCGGGAAGGTGTGTATGAGTGTGCCACTCGCGTAGTACATCGGATCATCATACCTGCTGCCCCTGGTGTGCCAGATGTGCCGTGAGAAGCATCCCGTGTTCCGGGAAGGTGTGTATGAGTGTGCCACTCGCGTAGTACATCGGATCATCATACCTGCTGCCCCTGGTGTGCCAGATGTGCCGTGAGAAGCATCCCGTGTTCCGGGAAGGTGTGTATGAGTGTACCACTCGCGTAGTACATCGGATCATCATACCTGCTGCCCCTGGTGTGCCAGATGTGCCGTGAGAAGCATCCCGTGTTCCGGGAAGGTGTGTATGAGTGTGCCACTCGCGTAGTACATCGGATCATCATACCTGCTGCCCCTGGTGTGCCAGATGTGCCGTGAGAAGCATCCCGTGTTCCGGGAAGGTGTGTATGAGTGTGCCACTCGCGTAGTACATCGGATCATCATACCTGCTGCCCCTGGTGTGCCAGATGTGCCGTGAGAAGCATCCCGTGTTCCGGGAAGGTGTGTATGAGTGTACCACTCGCGTAGTACATCGGATCATCATACCTGCTGCCCCTGGTGTGCCAGATGTGCCGTGAGAAGCATCCCGTGTTCCGGGAAGGTGTGTATGAGTGTGCCACTCGCGTAGTACATCGGATCATCATACCTGCTGCCCCTGGTGTGCCAGATGTGCCGTGAGAAGCATCCCGTGTTCCGGGAAGGTGTGTATGAGTGTGCCACTCGCGTAGTACATCGGATCATCATACCTGCTGCCCCTGGTGTGCCAGATGTGCCGTGAGAAGCATCCCGTGTTCCGGGAAGGTGTGTATGAGTGTGCCACTCGCGTAGTACATCGGATCATCATACCTGCTGCCCCTGGTGGACCATTCCATTTTGCCCCACCAGAGATGCCCCACTGGTGGGGCAAAATGGAATCGCACAAAAAACAATTCCATTTTGCCCCACTGGCCACCCCACTGAGTGGCTGGTGGGGCAAAATGGAATTTAAATTCCATTTTGCCCCACCAGCTTTTTATAGACAAGATTATTATTGGCGAGGCTGACTTATTACAATGATGCAGTCATTGTAGCCTAGCCTAATTTTATAATAAATCGGCATAAATAAAACTAATTTGTTAACTTTACTAATTCGCTTATTTGTTTAAATAAAATAACTTTGGTATATTATTGTGGCATCTAACATTACAAAATTGTTAAAATAGTACAACATAACTCAAAGACCGCTTATAATTCTGAATAATCATTTCTATAAAATATGTGTCATTTATGAATAAATATACATAGGATTGTCATTTTAAAATCTTTACAAAACATTAAAATTAAACAATTAAGTCAAGTTATTGCTTTCTTGATTTAAATTAAATATCACAAAAAATACCTTAATAAACGTTTGCTTGTTTCCATTGTTGTCCATAGCTTAATCAGTCTTTTATAATACTAAGTCTTTTATAATATGAACTGCAAATCGCAGAGTTAAAAGCGCAAGTAGAGTACTTTGAACATCAACTACTAGAAATAACATGTAAGTACTCAAATGTACAAATAGATTACAACGACTGCATCTCATCGATGAACGGGTTGATTGCATTAAGTAAGGACAACCTGCAACTGGTTGAGTCCAACTTGAATCTCAACAATGATGCCTCCGAGGACCAATCATCACTGTCGTCCCTGCCACCAACGTGCGACCTGTCTGGAGGTCCAGCCTCTCTACAGCTGGACCCCGTCGAGACACAAGGCATGGAGCTGTGTGGACGATCTCGCCGCCGCAGCCGCCGCCGTCGACTCCGTCGTCGCCGTGAACCGTGCAGTGTTCCAGAGACACCGGCCCCTGTACAGCTGGATCCGGTACTACTGCCTGACACCGAAACAAGCGGACTGCCCACTACACCAAGCATGACAAAGGGACGCAGTACAACACCCTCCCCGGTCACAGAGAAACAAGAAGAAGGATGCGGTATAACCTGCGCAGAAGAAATTAAATTTAGGACTTTAATTTACTCAGATGAGTTAGGTGTAGGGTTAGGCAGTAAATTACAAAATAAATTAAACCAACAGGTAGTGAATATATGTATACCTAATGCCTCATACATGCACTTAGTAAACAGCATGCTTAATAGAAATTATGACCAAAACTGTACGATAGTGTTGTTGATGGGGGACAGCGCAGGCGTCAAGCCTGATGATTTAATAAATCATTTTGACTCCATATTAGCTCTTCAAGTAAAGAAAATCATTTTATGTGCTTTTCCCTATTCAAGGACGCTTTCTGAACAAGAAAATTACCGGGTACATGAGTTAAACACACTCATGTTCAACTTGACCTTTGGACACCGTGACCAAGTACATTTTTTCGATACGAATAAGTTTATTCGCAACTTTGTACTGACTAGGGATACTATGTATGTACCTCTTTCTTCAAAAAAACAGCTTGCCACATTGTTGGCATTTAATATTTATGACCCCATTATTGTTAAGACAATAAATCAGGGACCTGTAGTAAATAAGGTATCATACTCGGAGGTTGCAAAGAAACCCCGTAGTCCTAATGTGGGTAGGGTTTTAGCGGCTAATTTAAACTGTCAGCGCCGACCACAGAGGTGCCCCCCGTAAGGAAACTGGTTATAGCGAACCAAAATCTACAGGGGGGTTTTTCTGTAAAGTTACTTGAAATTGAGCTGTTCCTGCAGACATTTAATTTAGATGTACTTTGCATCACAGAGCACTGGCTACTAGAGCCTCAAATGAATTTAGCTATACATAACTATCAAATAGCCAGTTGTTTCAATAGAAACTTTGCAATACACGGGGGATCCTTACTTATAATTAAAAATGGCCTTAAATACAAAGAACGCAAGGACATTTGCAAACTTTCTGTTGAAATGGTGGTGGAACTTTCGTGTGTCGAACTGGACAAACATATTATTGTAGGCGTATACAGACGAGGCAAAAGCGATTTCAGTACATTTCAAGATGTAATGGAGGATGTGTTAAAAATGGCCTCCAGTTGTAATAAAAAAATTGTGGTCTGTGGTGACTTTAATATAGACTTGCTTGCAGATTGTACTCTGCACTCTAAACTATCAATATTCCTTAAGTCATTTAATTTAACTACTGTTTTTTTGGAGCCAAGTAGAATTACAGAAACCACGGCCACTTGCTTAGATAATTTTTTCTGCGATTGTGATTATTTAGACTCATTAACTGTAAATTGTTTGAAATCGGACCATAGTGGTCAAATAGTTTACTTTCCAATAGATTCAAAAAAACCTGAGCAATCCATTATTTGTAGGCCCATAACCATTAAAATGTTAGATGCTTTTAAACTAGACCTACAATGTAATTTGCCTAGTCCGAATAGTTTACAAATTGCAAATAATCACTACAGAGACTTCTTTCAAGTCGTTTCAGATAGCTTTGGAAAAGTGTTTAAGCTGAAAAAAGTAGGCACAGGTAATAAAACAGGATTTAGTGAGTGGGCAACAAAGGGCATTCGAAATAGTAGGAATACACTTTATTCACTATATGAGAAGAAAACTTACACATACGATCCCCGTTTTCTAGAATATGTTAAAAAATATCAAAAAATATTTAGGGCAGTCTGCCACAAAGCTAAATGCGCACACATAAAGAACACTATAGACAAATCAGCAAATAAATCTAAAACAATTTGGACTATTATAAATAGGGAAACAGGTAAAACTAAAACAGGCGAGCGCGAATTTTCACTGAATATCAATAATAAGGTAATAACATCAAATGAAGATATAGCCACGGCATTCGAAAAGTTTTTTACAAATATTCCATTAGAAACAACAGCTCATCTAGCCTCGTCTCCGGATCTTGCAGCTAATATATTAAGAGAAAATGTTCGACCTTGTGATCAAAAATTCTCATTTTCTCACATAAATCCCCAAATAGTAGTAAAAACATTTAAATTGTTGAACCTAAAAAAAACTGAAGATTTATGGGGTTTGTCAGTAAAAATTGTCAGCTCAGTAATACATGTGTTAGCACCACACTTAGCTAGTATTTTCAACAAATGTATAAATGAAGGTCTATTTCCGGACCTCATGAAATATAGTAGGCTTGTACCATTATTTAAAAATGGCGATAGGCAAGATCCTACAAATTTTAGACCAGTTTCAGTCCTACCAGTATTAAGTAAAATATTTGAGAAAGTCGTGCTCGCTCAGTTACTATCATACTTTGATAAACATAAACTTCTCCACGACCAACAGTTTGGTTTCACAAAAGGACGCTCAACGACGGATGCGGGAGTGATGTTAGTTAGGCACATTTATAGCGCATGGGGGGATAGGAAAGATGCTATAGGCGTATTCTGTGACCTTTCAAAGGCATTTGACTGTGTAGACCATGAAACACTTCTCATAAAATTAAAATACTACGGGGTAAAGGGTAAAGGCTTAAAACTAATGAGATCATACTTGGAAGGGAGGGTTCAAAAAGCTGACATAAATCGTACACAGTCTGCAGGTTCGCAGGTGAAGATAGGAGTTCCGCAAGGATCCATCTTAGGACCGTTTCTATTCCTTATTTACATTAATGATCTGCCACATATGGTGGAGAACATGTCTGAGATAGTACTATTTGCTGATGACACATCACTTATTTTTAAAATAAGGAGACAAGAACATGACCTAAGTGATGCAAATACTGCTCTCTCACGTGTATTAGATTGGTTCACAGCCAATAATTTACTGTTAAATTCTAAAAAAACAAAATGTATAAAGTTTACCCTTCCGAATGTGATACAGGTAGAAAACAATATTATACTAGGAAATGATAAATTAGAGCTGGTAGAAGAAACTGTATTTCTAGGCATCACTATTGATGCAAAGCTTCAATGGGGCCCTCATATTGTGAAATTATCTCATAGGCTCAGTTCTGCAGCTTATGCTGTAAAAAGAATCAGGGAATTGACTGACGTCGCAACTGCTAGGCTTGTCTACTTTAGTTACTTCCATAGTATTATGTCATATGGCTTACTACTATGGGGTCGGGCAGCAGATATTGAGAGCATCTTCATCTTGCAGAAGAGAGCCATCCGATTTATCTATAGACTAGGTAGTAGAGTGTCGTTAAGAGAACTTTTCAAAGAAATTGACATCCTGACAGTTGCAAGTCAATACATCTACGCCAACATTGTTTATGCTAAGAAGCATATTGCAGAGTTCGATACATTAGGTAGCCATCATAATATAAATACTAGGAATAAGCACAAGCCTACAATTCCAACTCTTAGGCTTAAGAAGGCTAGAAGCTCATTTCTCGGCAACTGTATACGCTTCTATAATAAGATCCCAACAGATATCCTAAGTTTACCAGAGGCCCGATTCAAAAAATGTGTAAGGCACACCCTGTGCCAAAAGGCCTATTACAGAATAGATGATTATCTAAATGACAAAGAAGTCTGGCACTAAACCAGTTCAGCGCACGATCACCACACTTACCAATGTGTTATTTTTTAAGTACCTACCTGCATTACAAAATGTATTATTTTTTTAAGCACGAGATCCTTGGAGTTTCTTTACCATGCTTCTTCTCCAAGAACGATCAGAGCTAGTGAAGCTGGAGAAAAAAAAGTAGCTAGATACTTAGTATTAGATAGTAATAAGTATCTGATTTATATACATTTTTACTGTAGATAATATTTTGACGTTCAATGTAAATAATTTATTTATTGCATATTGAATAAAAATTTGAATCTGAATCTGAATCTGAATCTGAATCTGAATCTGAATCTGAATCTGAATCTGAATCTGAATCTAAAATATACAGATATGCAAATAGTTAAGATCTTAAAAAATACAATAAAAGTATTCAAATTGAGGTTTAAATGTTAAAAACTATACTAATTGTACAGGGTGTTTCAGAATGGTCTTGCGACTGAAAAGAAGTTTGTAATGGAGATAATTATGACAATTAATGGAGATATTAACCTGAGTGAAATCTCGTCAGTAATACACGCTAGCACTCTACTCGGTTACAATACGGGCGACTTTACAACCAAATTGTACTCTGACTTGAAGTCGTGGTACCAAGGTAACTCATTTATTTTTAAAACATTTTGTTTGGTCCTTGGTTGATAATGATAAAAGAAACTCGTTACAGCTTGTGTCTGGCGGTTTTATTTTGTAGGTATTTTCAAACATGACTATAAAATAAAATTAAATGAGATTTTTAAATGGAAAGTGGTTTCTTTTGCGCGATCTCATATAAATTAAATAAGATTTTTATTTGATAGTCATGTTTGAAAATACCTACAAAATAAAACCGCCAGACACAAGACAGACCAATCAGAATCTTGAGCTGACTTTGACGGCGGACTTTATCAAGTACTTACAAGTAAAAAATATATAAATACAAAAAATAAAAGCTAGAAATTGTTTATAAAAAAATAGGCACACATCTCCTGTATGCACTCCCAAATGACGAATCATTTTTGTAATTTTTTTTTTGCAAGCATGGTGCCCAGCACGAAGAAGTTTTTCTTTAGCTTTAGAATTCTTCAAAAAAACTAATGCACTGCCTGTACCACTTGAACACGAAGCCATTATTTTCACTCAAACAAACCTAGTCAACGGTTTTAAGCCAACTGATAAGAATCCAGGTAGAAAACTACAACGTGCACCGGGTCCTTTGAATTACTAGAACAATAGACAGCGCGGCACCAAATAACCAATCAAAAAGTAGCATACCCAAAATGGCATCATGGGCCTCGACCTTGGACGGGTAAAAGGCTCTTTTTCTAAATTTTTGTATTTTATGCAGTAAATTTTACACAAGCAAAGGAGCATCAAAGTAGTAACTCTGTCGAAATGTACTCTGACTTTGAAGACGCGGCTATAATAGAAACCAATTGGAGGCTATTAGTTCTTAGCCACAGTTTTGTTTTACCACAATTTTTGTGTTCATACAAAATTGTAATTAAGAATGGAAACAAGCAAACGTTTATTTAGGTATTTTTTGTGGTATTTAATTTAAATCAAGAAAGCAATAACTTGAATTAATTGTTTAATTTTAATGTTTTGTAAAGATTTTAAAATGACAAATCTATGTAGGTATATTTATTCATAAATGACTCATATTTTATAGACATGATTATTCAGAATTATAAGCGGTCTTTGTGTTATGTTGTACTATTTTAACAATGTTGTAATATTAGATGCCATAATAATATACCAAAGTTATTTTTTTAAACAAATAAACGAATTAGTAAAGTTAACAAATTAGTTTTATTTATGCCGATTTATTATAAAATTAGGCTAGGCTACAGTGACTGCATCATTGTAATGAGTCAGCCTCGCCAATAATAATCCTGTCTATAAAAAGCTGGTGGGGCAAAATGGAATTTAAATTCCATTTTGCCCCACCAGCCACTCAGTGGGGTGGCCAGTGGGGCAAAATGGAATAATTTTTTGTGCGATTCCATTTTGCCCCACCAGTGGGGCATCTCTGGTGGGGCAAAATGGAATGGTCCCCCCTGGTGTGCCAGATGTGCCGTGAGAAGCATCCCGTGTTCCGGGAAGGTGTGTATGAGTGTACCACTCGCGTAGTACATCGGATCATCATACCTGCTGCCCCTGGTGTGCCAGATGTGCCGTGAGAAGCATCCCGTGTTCCGGGAAGGTGTGTATGAGTGTGCCACTCGCGTAGTACATCGGATCATCATACCTGCTGCCCCTGGTGTGCCAGATGTGCCGTGAGAAGCATCCCGTGTTCCGGGAAGGTGTGTATGAGTGTGCCACTCGCGTAGTACATCGGATCATCATACCTGCTGCCCCTGGTGTGCCAGATGTGCCGTGAGAAGCATCCCGTGTTCCGGGAAGGTGTGTATGAGTGTACCACTCGCGTAGTACATCGGATCATCATACCTGCTGCCCCTGGTCTGCCAGATGTGCCGTGAGAAGCATCCCGTGTTCCGGGAATGTGTGTATGTGTGTGCCACTCGCGTAGTACATCGGATCATCATACCTGCTGCCCCTGGTGTGCCAGATGTGCCGTGAGAAGCATCCCGTGTTCCGGGAATGTGTGTATGTGTGTGCCACTCGCGTAGTACATCGGATCATCATACCTGCTGCCCCTGGTCTGCCAGATGTGCCGTGAGAAGCATCCCGTGTTCCGGGAATGTGTGTATGTGTGTGCCACTCGCGTAGTACATCGGATCATCATACCTGCTGCCCCTGGTCTGCCAGTTGTGCCGTGAGAAGCATCCCGTGTTCCGGGAAGGTGTGTATGTGTGTGCCACTCGCGTAGTACATCGGATCATCATACCTGCTGCCCCTGGACTGCCAGTTGTGCCGTGAGAAGCATCCCGTGTTCCGGGAAGGTGTGTATTTGTGTGCCACTCGCGTAGTACATCGGATCATCATACCTGCTGCCCCTGGTCTGCCAGATGTGCCGTGAGAAGCATCCCGTGTTCCGGGAAGGTGTGTATGTGTGTGCCACTCGCGTAGTACATCGGATCATCATACCTGCTGCCCCTGGTCTGCCAGTTGTGCCGTGAGAAGCATCCCGTGTTCCGGGAAGGTGTGTATGTGTGTGCCACTCGCGTAGTACATCGGATCATCATACCTGCTGCCCCTGGTCTGCCAGATGTGCCGTGAGAAGCATCCCGTGTTCCGGGAATGTGTGTATGTGTGTGCCACTCGCGTAGTACATCGGATCATCATACCTGCTGCCCCTGGTCTGCCAGTTGTGCCGTGAGAAGCATCCCGTGTTCCGGGAAGGTGTGTATGTGTGTGCCACTCGCGTAGTACATCGGATCATCATACCTGCTGCCCCTGGTGTGCCAGATGTGCCGTGAGAAGCATCCCGTGTTCCGGGAATGTGTGTATGTGTGTGCCACTCGCGTAGTACATCGGATCATCATACCTGCTGCCCCTGGTCTGCCAGATGTGCCGTGAGAAGCATCCCGTGTTCCGGGAATGTGTGTATGTGTGTGCCACTCGCGTAGTACATCGGATCATCATACCTGCTGCCCCTGGTCTGCCAGTTGTGCCGTGAGAAGCATCCCGTGTTCCGGGAAGGTGTGTATGTGTGTGCCACTCGCGTAGTACATCGGATCATCATACCTGCTGCCCCTGGTCTGCCAGATGTGCCGTGAGAAGCATCCCGTGTTCCGGGAAGGTGTGTATGTGTGTGCCACTCGCGTAGTACATCGGATGGCCGGCGAGCTTGAAGGCTCCTTCGAAGACGCGGTCGCCTAGCGCCACCTTTGGACGGTCATAGGAAATATTAGCTATACTCCGTGCAATTTTAGTGGTTTTAAAGCCGAAGGTATTTTGTTGCACTGGTGATTCTGAGCCAAATTGCAATATTTCATTCGCGCGCGAAAAAAAAATTCACTTCTCCATACATTTGAATTGTTCTTGATGATACAAAATGTTTAATTTATTATACAAAATGTTTAATTACAGATCTAGCTATGGCCTAGGGTAGTGATTATTTACTATAGTCGAATCCTGTTAATCTGATCTAATAGAAATGTTCCATTCGTCAAATAATTTTACCATCAAGTTATTTTTACCATGTTTACTGTTTTATGTTCCCATTGCTTTATGAATGATATATTAATGTTCCCATTGATTGATTTTTTATTGTTTTATATTCTACAAAATGTCTTTACTTTTAAATAACAACTATAGTCGATATTTTTATTTATGATGCAGTAATTGCTATAAATTTATGTCTACTTACTTGAGAGACGTTTTGATTCACTGTAGGTACCACTTTTTAATAATGCATTTGCTCGAATATGCCTAATGTTATCAATTTTATTTATTTCTATGAATTATATATTAATTTGAATGTAAGTATCTGATATACTCGCTATATTATTTACTCCCCCAAATTGTAAACTCTAGTCTAATAGATAGATTTTAATTTAATTTTAGATTTTAATGAATTATTTAAATTGAGTTTTTAATAAGATGCTCGGAGCCAATGACACTGCTGGCTCTCGTTGCTTCACTTTCACGCAGGCTCCGACTGAAAACCAGCGCCGCGGATTTTGATTTGCAAGGTCCGTGGCATTACGCTGAGTTCGGGACCCTTTTTATTGTCATGACACATAGCATATTAATTTCTGTAATTTTATTTGATTTTGCATGCGATAAATGTTACATTCATTATTTTATAATATTATCAATGTAATTTTTCAATTATCAATGTTACCCTTTATAATTATTATGTGTTGTGGCAATTGAATAAATGATTTATCTATCTATCTATCTATCTATACAAATGGTGTCGATT